>JARYGA010045403.1:0-49004 GCA_030545235.1 Helianthus tuberosus | reverse complement strand
ATTTCCTGACTTATTGGTCTTTGAATCCCATACCTGACCATGCGGTAATTATATTACCGTATCCCAAGCCCGTATTAGGGAAAATAAGTTAAGAGTATTTACCTGAGCTAGCTCCTGTCTTAAATAGCAAGAATTATAATAACTCAGCCGTATTCACTTAAGTAAGCGTAGGTACAATTTACCGGAAGGCTCTATTCTGGAATGATGGTATAAATAACCAATTAGAATACTAACGGGTCTTAATTATGTCATAGACTTAGACCGGCTAGTTTTTAAATAGAACAACGGTACGACACGCTAGATTAAGCGGAGGCCGGATTAGAATGTGATTTAGACCCAACAAGTATGAAGACTTGTATAAAATGGGTAAACTAAATACATTCTGGATTTTGAAATGAAAATGATAAGGTTTGACCCGTTTCGGCTAATTTATGCAAACTAGTTACATAAACCGAACCGAACGTGCAAGAGGCGTAATGGGTAACCATATGGATCCTATACAGGTTTCCTAAGTTAATATGCCTTAAACATGTTGTGATATCAGTAGGATACCTTCCATTATGCCCAAAACGAGTTTAATCTCAATATAAGCCCCGTAGGGGTATTTTGGTCATTTAAAAGATTATAAAAGAGATAAATTTTAATTCTGAGACTCGGGTCTGAAATAATCAGTAAAACAACTTAATTTAATAGGTTATATCAGTTGGTGATAAGTCTTATATGCCAAAATGGTTTTAAACCCATACTAGGCGTTTAATACGCGTAAAAAGCCGTTTTAAGCGATTTCCGGGTTTAACAGGAAATCTGAGTTTTCTGATCAGGTTATAAAGTTCAAAATACTTTATTTATCATATAAAATTAGTAGCAATTGGATTGGTGTCAAAATACTATGTAAAACTCATTTTATAAACAAAAAGGGTATAATCGGTATTTACCGAATAGAGGCCATAACCTTAGGTTATGCTCAGGTTAAAAATAATTAAAAATCTTCAAAAATCCCAAAATATTATATTACATCAGTGGATAAAAGGTTTGGTGTCAAAAATTGGGTTTAGATAGGCCTTATGCTAGTTGCGCCGTTTAATTAACGAAAAGCTTTTTAAATGCGCTATTTAGCATAACTCCTATTCTGGACCTCGAACTGATATGAAACCTTAGGGACATGTTTATAAATCAGTAATACGGATTATTGTCCTCTTATATTTCCAAAATTCTCGTTTTATGGTCAAAAGGGCATTATGGTCAACATTAAGCAATTAAAGGAAACGTGTAAACGAATCGGACAATCAACGATCCAACCACAGAGGGTTATACTATCATGTAACCTGGTCCTAAGGAAGCTCTAAGGCATTTCCAAACCCATCTAGATCGGGTCAGAACTGAAGTCAAAGCAAAAGTCAAAGTTTTGCGACTTTCGGTTCTGAACCGTGCCTAAACAGAAAATTGTCGGATCAAACAAGCTTAGACCAGTTCTTATACTTATTACCAAGTTATATGAGTGATAAAATAGGTTACACGCCTTCTACATTGCTAATTATGCGTTAATTCAAAAATTAGGATCATGTTAACTTTTTATAATAAACTTTGACCCGACAATTGATCTAGTTAGAGTGGGAATCAGAGGGTGCCCTTTTAAGGGTTTAATGCCCACATAATTACCAAATTATAACTACCTTAAGTTTGACTAAACACTGAACCATTAATGATTAATAGATAAGTCAAACCTTAATTACGACGGTTTGACTTTAAGCTAATTAACTAAGCAAAACTCAATTAAGGAAGGTTAAGAATACTTACCAAGGTCCTATGAACGACTAAGGATCACAAGGAAGGTGCTTGAGCTCCAGGGGACTCCAAGAAGTGAGGATGGAATGAATGATCAAAAATTGGAAAAATGTGGGTTCTTATATAGTGATCTTGATCCATCAAGATCATGACAAACAAGGCTATACATGATCCCTGATGATTAACAAGTGTCCCTAAGGCCTAAGAATTAGTTTAGGCAGCTCTTGGTGGTGATAAAGGGCATATATGTCGTTTACATGGGCTGAACAGGCAACAGAATCGATTTTCTGCATCTGGGCATGGCTTACGAACCGTAAGGGTCCAGCCTTACGGTCCGTAAGGACCTGGTCAGCAATCTGAAACTTTCACTTGTTGACAGATTTAGCCCCTGCACTTCCAAATGCCATTTCCGACACATCCAAGGCCCGTTAAACCATTTTTAAGGCTCTATAATGATGCCTAAGTATGGTGAACATGAAACATGCTCAAAAATATGCCGGATGTCGGTTCGTTTGGTCGTACGGTCACGTTGGTCGGTTAATTACGACGAAACACGGACGGACGCGAAAAACGAACCAAATTACGCGATAAATGGAATTTTATCAAGCCAAACACTAAAATAAAATATTTTAGTGCTTACATAATTTTTTGGGTGCCCGGGTATGTTCAAAATATGAGATATGCGCGAAAGTGCAAACTTGTGCACTTTTTGACACTTTTAGTCCCTGCATGACTTAAAAGTTTATTTTTGCGCACCAAACACCTCTAAGCCTATATCTAAGCTATATTAAGGATAAATAGGGTATGTTTATCTCATGGTCATATTCCAGAAGGTCCGATAACATACGAATCGGTATACTTAGCAGTTTGACGCTTTAGGTCCCTCTAATGCGCAAACTTGCGTAAATCATCATTTAATAGCATTGAAGCCTCATCTAATCCATATTAGGCATTCTTGAAAGTATTATTAAACATCATAATTCTTAAGGCTCGATAAAAGGTCATTCAGAGGTATAATTAAACATATTGACACTTTTAGTCCCTTATACTTGCAAAGTTGCGCGTAACTTCACTTTTGGGCATAAAAGCCTTGGGTGGCCAATGATTGGCAATCCCGAGAGTATAATCAATTATCATGAGGCTCTCGGTTTGTTAAAAGGTCACTCAGAGGTAAGAATTAACATGTTGACGCTTTTAACCCTTTATTGCGCAAACTTTCAATTAATTACGCACACGGCTACACTTGATCAACAAGTGGCTCGTTTGTGAATATAAAACCGTAAAAGGTTATTTATAAACTTATTTTAGGTATGATAATACTTCCAGTTCTTTCATAATTAATGTTTTTTTATTTTTCGAAAAATTAGTCCCATATATTTAAGGTTTGACTTTACTAGGGCTTATTACACGTGTCAATACATCATTGAACGTGATTTTACGAGGTGTTACAGAAGGGTAACGGGAAATGGTCCTTGGTGAAGGATTATGAGTGATCACCAGTCTAAAATGTGCTTCTATACCTCTTGCATGTTCTCGAAGATGTCTTCTTGGTACACCCAAACGGACTCTTGGACGTATAGGACCCATTGGTCTTTGCATAGGCCCTTGAGGTGCAAATGGTGGCTGAAATTGATGTTGTTGCATCGGTGGGTGTTGAATTGGCCTTTGAAGTTGAGGCTGTATATTTTGTGGACGCACTTGTTACAAAGGTGTAGGACGTTGCAATTGTGTTCCTTGTGGCCGAACATGTTGTATCCCAACTGGTAACCTACCCATGTCTTGAAATGGCTGCAATGGTTGACTTTGTTGACCCACTCCTCCTTGAGGTCCCAAATTACCTCCATCACCCCCATAATAAAATCCATCTTCTTCGTATCCCCCAAAATCTTCTTCATACCCCTCATCATATCCATCCCCTCCTATACTCGAAGATTGCACAAAAGGAAAAGATGAATATTGGTAACCCGATTGGTTTGGTTGTCGGTATGTAGACGTAGTATGAATAACGGTTGAATTTGGTGGTATTGAATAAGTGGAGGATGATTGACCCGTAGTTGGAAAAAAATGTGAGAATGATGGAATTGTGGTAGAAGGGCTAAAGGTAAGTGTAGGTTCAACTTGGGTAGTAATAGGTGGTGTAGTGTTGGTTGATGTAACATCATGTGGTGGAGTGAGATCAGTAGTGGTGTTAGGCATGGTGGTATTTGGTGAAGGTTGGGTCGGTGTAGGAATGAAGGTTGAAGATGTTTGACCCGTAGTGGGTGGTGGTGGTGGTGGTGGATCCATGTATCTAATTGGTGTAACTGGTGTAGTTGGTGTAGTTGGTGAACCACTGATTTTGTTTTCTCTTAGCAAAATTCTGTTTCCTCTCAAAGTCTGTTCAATTTCTGGATCAAATGCCAATGGTGATAGCTTGTGAGAGCTTCTAGTACGCATGCACCTATAAATACCTGCACACTAACACACCCAGCGAAAACCAGAAAAATAACAAACGTAAAGAGAACAAAAATAACACACGTTGCGCACTACTCCCCGGCAACGGCGCCAAAATTTGACGTGATGTCATGGTCACAATCAAATTTAATCCAATTACTACTAAATAGCTAGTGGTAAGTAGGTATCGAACACAGGGAGTTTGTGGAAAATGTGTTATTTAAAAGGTTTATCTAAATTAACTAAATTAAACTAAGTGCAAAGAAAGTAAAGTTCAAGAGTTGGTTTGATTGATTTGAGTTTTAAACTAAGATTACTATTCTAATTGCAAAATGTAAGTTTTGGGTTGTAAACAATTTAGAGACAAATGACCATCTTTAGTTTTCGATTTGCTTCGACGTTTGTGCTCTCATTCCACTAGAAAGAACTACATAGACATAGCTCATGTGTGATTACTTGTTGTGATAAAAGGGAACTAAGTATTCAGATTCCTAGAACGTGAGGTTGTTACCCGATGACCAATTAACCCTTACCCAATCCTAATTCTACCCATGATATCTCGATTGCCAACGGCACCAAGAACGTATGGTTTCAAACTAGATTAGCATAAGAATCAATAATTTACAAACAATCAATCACACACCATAACAAATAAATCATAAAGATAAAGTTTGTTATTCTAGAAATAAGGAATTCAAGCACAAAGTCTTACATAACCTTCAACCAAAGATGATCATAACAAGTTTAGCCACTCATGGCTCGAACAAACATCTTAACAAAGTCTTGATCTTCAAAATAAGTTAGAAACATAAGAACAATGATAACAAAATGTCTTCAAGCTCCCAAGAACAACCAATTTTCGTCTCCAAAGTGAATCATAACCGAAATGACATGATAGGTCCATAAAAACATCATCAAAGTGGCATTAAATGCAAGAGTTACATAAATGGTTGAATCGGCGCCGTAAGCTACGCTGAGTGCCGTAGCTTACGGCGGTCACTGGGTCAACGGGGGTCAACTTGGCGCCGTAACCTACTGTAACACCCATAAATTTTCTAAACATTCTTACTATGCGGAATGTATGCCCATTTTTTTTAGCTTCAATTTCTAGAAACAATTATAGTGTCTTGACTTTCATTTGATAGTTACCATCTTTTAAACACTTACATATTTCATGCCAATTTTTTTATAAAATTTCGGCATGACCCGTTCGTAATACGGATAACCGTTACGGTAACAAAACCTGTTTACAATCTATTTTACAACTCTAAACTTGAACATAAACAAAACAAGACACTACGTCTGACTCATGAAGCTTACACGGTTTAAAACTACCGAATGCCAAAAAAGGCAAGTAAAACATGATGACCCGTCTAAGTCGGCGATATAACCTGACGGATGGACGAACTGACATTGCTGACTCGATCTCGGATTTGTCGCCAAACCTTGTTCCATTCATCAGTCCGCAAACCTCTAGTTCCCATTATACCTGAAACCCAACATGCACGTTATGAGTTCTATATATAATATATATTAGATAACTCAAATAGGTGGATTCTGATCTATATTTTTCACAAACTTCCAACGAACTCGACTCCATTAATTTCGTAGTCAACTATCGCTTCCAACTTGTGAATCAACCTCCACTAGAATTCACAATTAAGCCACCTGTGATAAAAATCTCATTCAACTATTAGACTATTAATATTTATTTCTAACAGATCCAAAGATTTCATTAATGCTTTACTAAGCACGAATCCAAATCTTTTTCATTCATGTGGATCAAGTGACCCAAATCTACTTGCTTACCCCAAGTTAAATAATTCGAGACAATAGTTTAACCAGTTACCACTGTAATCTAATCCACTTACTAAATAAACATCATGGTTATGATATTTGTACACAACTTGGAATCATGTGCATATGTACTTATTTAATCCAAAGCATTCCATTTATTAAGATTGTGGTTTGGAAGCCACGTACTAATTTGACTTTTATTAAGTCAACAACCCTTTATTAGATTAACTGTTATCAACACATCTAACATTCTACCCTTAGTTTAAAAAATAATAATAATAATAATCACCAGGCAAGTCATGTACCCATGACTTGAATTCAACTTACCAATTAAATAGTTTCAAATCTATGATATAGATACTTACCATACTCGTGGGTTATGATTCCCTTGTCCATGGTATTCTCCTATGAATACCTCCAATTTAACATTTCATACTTTAATATTCTCATATAAGTTCCACATTAAACCACAAGATGTTCTACGTATACAAGTACAAGAACCTGCAAACAATAAATCTATGTTCCTGCATACAACTATTAAGTGCAAGAAGCACTTACCTTGACCCGTAAGTAGTTGATACGTATTCCATATGTTCGTCTCGTTGCCTCCCGAGTTCGCCCCCAAAATGGTATGTACCTATCCTTTCATGTCCACGTTTACATGTCATTATTAGCAAACGTTATAACTCATATTATCAATTACTTGATTCATACATCAAAAAATTCTACACATGGTTCTATATACCACATACGCGTGTTATAGTACACATTCCACCATACATTAAATTAAATACATTCATACATGCATAATTACCAATGATTACATAACAATACATACAATTTACAATTCGTAATGCCATAGACCATTACTAGTAGGCAACTGCTAACATACATATTGCATAGATCCATTATCACATCATTCATAACATAACCAATTCAACTTACCATCATGTACGTCATATATAATCTAGCAAATATTCACATGATCTCCTTATTCTCACAATAGTGTTAGGAAGTCTAACCTTATTATTCATACCTTGTTGACTTTCTAAAAAGTCAACTTTCAATCATACACACTTCCAATCCGATAAACATATAACCACTTAGTCACATTACTTTCATTAATCAATCATTCACTAACATGTATAGCTTAATTCACTGAAAATGGGCTGTTTTGTGACGTCTGTTTACTGTACTTACGGGCTTGCAAAAATTACAATTTTTTTATGTGACGTGCCCCTCGGAGGGGTTATTATTGTGTTAAATTTTTAGAGTCTAAATCTCTACCAAAAATTTATAAAAATTCATTTACTATGCTGCAATCAGATTCGTCACTTCTGACTGCAGCATACGGAAAAATTCATTTAAAATTCCTCGTTTATCCGATTGACGAAATTCCAGTTGGAGATTTTCTTAACCTCCTGAAGATACCTACAGTAAAAATTTGAGATTATAACTCAATTCCTAAATTGAGTTATGACATTCGTAATGGGCTGCAAATTCTGCCAGAAAACGCAGCCTGAACCTTCGATACGGAAAATTTCGTAAAACGTTCATTTTTCGTCGAAAAAATGCAATTCCAGTTGGGTTTGAAAGATTTTTCCTGTAAATTCGGCTGTAACTTTCTGGACAGATTCTTTTTCATCAAATCTCTTTCAAAATCTCACCTATGCATTTTATCAAACATTTGGTGTGCATACAACATGCAAAGCTTAATGTACAAGTATTTTATTGCATAATCCTCCTAATTCATAGCATAGATCATCAAATTCAACTAGGATCACATAACCTTCATACTATATTCAAATTAACTAAAACTACTTATTACATACAACATGATCCATCAACAATTCACATCTATTGATCATGAATAATCATCTTTATCATCATCTTCACTTCTAATACAAATGGGTTTTTCCCAAATCATCATCATAGTCAAAATTAAACATATTTTAGCATCTACACATTCATCATAACAAATATTCATGTTTAATCTTACACTATACTTTCGGATTACACAAAACCCACTTAATCAAACATCACCAAAACACCAAATTCGACTTACTTAATGTTAGAAATACATAGGTGATCGACTTTCTTGGTTCATGCATTCATTTAGCCCTTAAATCCCCTTTCAATTTGATGAATTTTGTGATCTAGGGTTTGAACCCCTTTCTTCTCCTCTCCTGGTCGTACGTAGACACCCACACACACACTGAGTGTGTGTTTTTGGGTTTTAATTATATTTTTTAATTAATATGGCTTTCCCCTTTTTAACAACCTTGGCCCCTATAGTTGTTACTTGATCACAATTGTAGCAATTTCCTTCCTTTGGTTGTTTTGTTAGACATTTAACCAAATTAAATAACTTGGTTATTATATTTATTTAATTGAACATAGTGTCATTCTAACGAAATCTTAAAATTTGCTTTTTGGGATGTTACAATTTACTATCATTTCCTTACGGTACCGTTTTACCGTTACCGTCTTCCGTTATTTAGCATCATCAAATAATATTATTTTATAGCATACGAAATTTGGGGTGTTACAAGTCTGTCCCCCTTAAAGAAGGTTTCGTCCCCGAAACCTTGCTCATTTCCACTTAGCATTGATTACCTTTCCTTACGGGTTACCACTAACCCTTCTATTTAGCACACTTAGAACACACTTCTAGAATGTATACCTTTAGATTTCGAATTCTTGTCTCAAGTTAGTTCCCTAGTGATGATTATCAGTACATGTTCATTCACTCGTTTCATTCAAAACGCATATCATGGCATTAATTCACTCATGCCTTATAACATGGGCTTTATTCAGGAACAAATATAATCGTACGTTTATCCCTACTTTCTTAATCAAGCATAATACTTCTATGCATTCATTGATCTTAGTGACCCGATTATTTCTACTTTTATTCATAAATCATGTTGGACATGCCATTCTTACCTTCATCACACAGATACTCATTACAACAATCCATTATTAATATTCTTCCTAATTACTTCTATAGCCACATAATGAGTTAGGATATGATAATAAGTATATTGTAAACATTCGGTTATAGTATTGTAAACATTCGGTTACAGTATTGCTACCAAAACCAAAGTACTGTGCCATACTCACTTATTCGTACTTAACTCGAAAGTTAAACATCATCCTACGTTTGTTACCGTTACATGCTGTTATGTATACTCATACATTAAATTCCAATTCATTTCATTCCATTCATATCACCTCGATCATTACTTACTGTACACACACTAGCGCGATACCGAATACATTAAGCCTAAACCAAAATTTCATTCCTTTGTTGACCTCTAAAAGTCATACCTTTTAAACCCTGTCATACTTATGTTACTATCAGTTCGTAAAGAAGTACTATTCAATCCATAACATTATACTTACATTCACATATTAAACAATTCACTAACCTTACTATTTTGGCGCCGTATAACCATCCGCAAAAACGGACCGGCCCTCTTCATTACAATTCACTCCATCTCTGGATCAACCTTATTCATCCGTATGATGAGCTTTCGCTAATGAGCATTCCTTCGCCGACCTTGATAGGTTTATCTCATCATGATTTCTGCCACTCTCATTATAAATTCAGGGACTTACACATTTCATTCAGTTCCATTCAGACGAGATGTTTATTACATCACCCTTTTTACATATTAATCCTTTCTTGATTATTTTTTAAATATTAGTGCGTTTGACCCGTTCATAAAGGGTCAATACATGACCATTTCCTAACATATCACTTTCGTTGTTTGACCCGTTCATGACGGGTCAATACATAACCATTCTTTCGCAGACCTTTAACTCATTCGTCAACCTTTGCAGTTTAACTTTTCAAAGTCAAACCGATAATTCTTACTTATCATAGACGAATCAGAAGTATACGTTCTTAATTCCTTTCCATTCTTGCATACTTGCAAAGACTTATTTCATCATTTTATATTAATTGCAAGATTTTACCCGTTCCCGTCCCTACTTAAATCATCTGTCTAGGTCATAGCCGTCATTCACTTTGACTCTCAAGGGTTGAGTACTAACGTACTCCACGCATGTAACTTACCCAAGTTTTATTTCTTACAGCTAAAGCTTCTTGCCACCTCAACCGTTTTTAATGACTTATACTTGGTTACTTAATAGACCATACTACTATGTCCATTCTTTTATTACTAGCTCTATTATTAACAACTCATCCTCATTTGGCTTTTCAAAAATCAAACTATGATTATTTTCCTGCCTGTATTTTATTACTTACCTTTTTAATCATTATTGTACTCTGTTCGACTTTTCGAAAGTCTAATTTATAATTTCATTCTTACACATGCGTATCAATTATCCTATTCCGACACATCCCTCTCTGGTCGAGCTATAAGCTCCTATTAAAAGCAATACCTTTATACATACCTGGCGCAAGTCAAATCCATTATCTCATTATCCATGCCTTACGTTGACTATTTCCTTCCAGTTTGTGTTATTACATGACCATAAATTATGCTCACCTACAATATATGACTTGACCATTTCCAACATTAAATACCGGGTTCAATTGGCAATCACCATTTGACCCGCATAACTCATTTGTCATTTCTACCATTCTTACATACAATGCATTAGCATAATTATATTTATATATAGTAAAAAGTTTTAAAACATAACTTGGTTAATATCTGCCTTAAAATAATTACCTCTTCGGTCCGCATTTACTTACGAATTTGGACTTTTCATTCCACTTTCCATTCCTTTCTATGTTTTGAATCCGTCTCGCGGATTCTAACATATCATTCATGCTTTCATTCATTTCATGTTTCGAATCCGTCTCGCGGATTCTAACATATCATTCATGCTTTCATTCCATTCATGTTTCGAATCCATCTCGTGGATTCTAACATATTATTCATACTTTCTCATTCCTTCTATGTTTCGAATCCGTCTCGCGGATTCTAACATATCATTCATACTTCTCTTTCGTGTTTGGTACTTTCAATTTCATGAGAGTCTTACATTTCCTTTCACCCTCACGTCCACCTACTCCCTAATTCTAACGGACATACCTGTAACAATTATCATGGTCTCACGAACGTCATATGTTTCTTGTGTACTGGCCAGGTACACAATCCACATACTAGTTTCGTGTCTTCGTGTAATCGTCGCCTTATGTCCGAAGAATTAGTTTTCAGCACGTGTAACATTTTCAAAACCTCATCACTATTCCATTATTATATTTCATTTAAAATTCTTCTTCTATTGATAGGTTTTTACCATTACATGTACTTATATATATATATATTAAATCTACGTACCTGGGATCATTTTGTCTTATTACATGCCTTGGTGTTGATCCTAGACCGCATCCGCGGATCATCCTTTCCAAACAATTATGCTCACCTTACACATAACATATTGTTAGTTTTCTTCAAATACATACTTTAATACATACTTACATTCGCCTCTACCTTTAGGTCTCAATCGAGTCTTGGATTGTACGGGTTCCTTGTCACAAGAGCACACAGGTTTGAGTTCAAGTATTTACCTCCTTCTACTTGATTTCCCTCAAACCAGGGCTCTGATACCAACTTGTAACGCCCATAAATTTTCTAAACATTCTTACTATGCGGAATGTAGGCCCATTTTTTTTAGCTTCAATTTCTAGAAACAATTATAATGTCTTGACTTTCATTTGATAGTTACCATCTTTTAAACACTTACATATTTCATGCCAATTTTTTTATAAAATTTCGGCATGACCCGTTCGTAATACGGATAACCGTTACGGTAACAAAACCTGTTTACAATCTATTTTACAACTCTAAACTTGAACATAAACAAAACAAGACACTACGTCTGACTCATGAACCTTACACGGTTTAAAACTACCGAATGCCGAAAAAGGCAAGTAAAACATGATGACCCGTCTAAGTCGGCGATATAACCTGACGGATGGACGAACTGACATTGCTGACTCGATCTCGGATTTGTCGCCAAACCTTGTTCCATTCATCAGTCCGTAAACCTCTAGTTCCCATTATACCTGAAACCCAACATGCACGTTATGAGTTCTATATATAATATATATTAGATAACTCAAATAGGTGGATTCTGATCTATATTTTTCACAAACTTCCAACGAACTCGACTCCATTAATTTCATAGTCAACTATCGCTTCCAACTTGTGAATCAACCTCCACTAGAATTCACAATTAAGCCACCTGTGATAAAAATCTCATTCAACTATTAGACCATTAATATTTATTTCTAACAGATCCAAAGATTTCATTAATGCTTTACTAAGCACGAATCCAAATCTTTTTCATTCATGTGGATCAAGTGACCCAAATCTACTGCTTACCCCAAGTTAAATAATTCGAGACAATAGTTTAACCAGTTACCACTGTAATCTAATCCACTTACTAAATAAACATCATGGTTATGATATTTGTACATAACTTGGAATCATGTGCATATGTACTTATTTAATCCAAAGCATTCCATTTATTAAGACTGTGGTTTGGAAGCCACGTACTAATTTGACTTTTATTAAGTCAACAACCCTTTATTAGAATAACCGTTATCAACATATCTAACATTCTACCCTTAGTTTAAAAAATAATAATAATAATAATCACCAGGCAAGTCATGTACCCATGACTTGAATTCAACTTACCAATTAAATAATTTCAAATCTATGATATAGATACTTACCATACTCGTGGGTTATGATTCACTTGTCCATGGTATTCTCCTATGAATACCTCCAATTTAACATTTCATACTTTAATATTCTCATATAAGTTCCACATTAAACCACAAGATGTTCTACGTATACAAGTACAAGAACCTGCAAACAATAAATCTATGTTCCTGCATACAACTATTAAGTGCAAGAAGCACTTACCTTGACCCGTAAGTAGTTGATACGTATTCCATATGTTCGTCTCGTTGCCTCCCGAGTTCGCCCCCAAAATGGTATGTACCTATCCTTTCATGTCCACGTTTACATGTCATTATTGGCAAACGTTATAACTCATATTATCAATTACTTGATTCATACATCAAAAAATTCTACACATGGTTCTATATACCACATACGCGTGTTATAGTACACATTCCACCATACATTAAATTAAATACATTCATACATGCATAATTACCAATGATTACATAACAATACATACAATTTACAATTCGTAATGCCATAGACCATTACTAGTAGGCAACTGCTAACATACATATTGCATAGATCCATTATCACATCATTCATAACATAACCAATTCAACTTACCATCATGTACGTCATATAATAATCTAGCATATATTCACATGATCTCCTTATTCTCACAATAGTGTTAGGAAGTCTAACCTTATTATTCATACCTTGTTGACTTTCTAAAAAGTCAACTTTCAATCATACACACTTCCAATCCGATAAACATATAACCACTTAGTCACGTTACTTTCATTAATCAATCATTCACTAACATGTATAGCTTAATTCACTGAAAATAGGCTGTTTTGTGACGTTTGTTTACTGTACTTACGAGCTTGCAAAAATTACAATTTTTTTATGTGACATGCCCTTCGGAGGGGTTATCATTGTGTTAAATTTTTAGAGTCTAACTCTCTACCAAAAATTTATAAAAATTCATTTACTAAGCTGCAATCAGATTCGTCACTTCTGACTGCAGCTTACGGAAAAATTCATTTAAAATTCCTCGTTTATCCGATTGACGAAATTCCAGTTGGAGATTTTCTTAACCTCCTGAAGCTACCTACAGTAAAAATTTGAGATTATAACTCAATCCCTAAATTGAGTTATGACATTCGTAATGGGCAGCAAATTCTGCCAGAAAACGCAGCCTGAACCGTCGATACGGAAAAATTCATAAAATGTTCATTTTTCGTCGAAAAAATGCAATTCCAGTTGGGTTTGAAAGATTTTTCCTGGAAGTTCAACACAAACTCAATAAACATCAGTTTTTGACCAAATTTGACCCGGTTACAGCCGATTAAATTCGGCTGTAACTTTCTGGACAAATTCTTTTTCATCAAATCTCTTCCAAAATCTCACCTATACATTTTATCAAACATTTGGTGTGCATACAACATACAAAGCGTAATGTACAAGTATTTTATTGCATAATCCTCCTAATTCATAGCATTGATCATCAAATTCAACTAGGATCATATAACCTTCATACTATATTCAAATTAACTAAAACTACTCATTACATATAACATGATCCATCAACAATTCACATCTATTGATCATGAATAATCATCTTTATCATCATCTTCACTTCTAATACAAATGGGTTTTTCCCAAATCATCATCATAGTCAAAATTAAACATATTTTAGCATCTACACATTCATCATAACAAACATTCATGTTTAATCTTACACTATACTTTCGGATTACACAAAACCCACTTAATCAAACATCACCAAAACACCAAATTCGACTTACTTGATGTTAGAAACACATAGGTGATCAACTTTCTTGGTTAATGCATTCATTTAGCCCTTAAATCCCCTTTCAATTTGATGAATTTTGTGATCTAGGGTTTGAACCCCTTTCTTCTCCTCTCTTGGTCGTACGTAGACACCCACACACACACTGAGTGTGTGTTTTTGGGTTTTAATTATATTTTTTAATTAATATGGCTTTCCCCTTTTTAACAACCTTGGCCCCTATAGTTGTTACTTGATCACAATTGTAGCAATTTCATTCCTTTGGTTGTTTAGTTAGACATTTAACCAAGTTAAATAACTTGGTTATTATATTTATTTAATTGAACATAGTGTCATTCTAACGAAATCTTAAAATTCGCGTTTTGGGATGTTACAATTTACTATCATTTCCTTACGGTACCGTTTTACCGTTACCGTCTTCCGTTATTTATCATCACCAAATAATATTATTTTATAGCATACGAAATTTGGGGTGTTACACCTACGGTGCCAGCCGTAGGCTACGGCACCTATTCTTTCTTTACGGCTTGTGGAAACTGGGCTACAGCGGCATTATTTTGGAACATTGATGGCCGTAACCTACGGCCAGAGCCGTAGGCTACGGCGCTGAATGGAGTCCTTCTTTTGTTTTTCTTTGTTGCTTCTTTAACTCTTAATCTTTTCTTTCACAAACTCCAAGCTTCCATCCATGCTTCATAAAAACATCCTTTTATGCATACTAACACCTGCAAAAACCCATTATCATGTAGATCACAAGTTCCAATAATTAACCGTAATAAACATGGAATGTGCGTATTGTCAAACTTTTTAAGGGTTGTCCTACGGACCACCCGTCAATGGTACTTAACTCTTATGTGTTTGCTTTTTCCGTGATAGACTGGATCCTTGACCAAACTTATAGTTGATTTGTTGTCACAGAGAATTGTTGGAGGACATTCCATATTTATTTGAAGCTCTTTTAGAATTCCTTTTAGCCACAGTGCTTGACATCCAGTTAGAGACAGGACAATGTATTCCGCTTCAGTTGAAGACAGCGCCACTACCTTTTGTTTCTTAGACTGCCAGGCTACTGCACCTGATCCAAGATGAAATACATATCCGGACGTGCTTTTGTTGTCATCTATGCTTCCTGCATAGTCACTATCACTAAAACCGACTAATTTTCCCTTACCACCTTTTGAGTATACAATCCCATGATTCGTTGTTCCTTTGATGTATCTTAGAATTCTCTTCCCTCCTTCCCAATGACTTTTCTTTGGCCTTTCCATTAATTGACTAATTTTGTTGACAGCAAACAATATATCTGGCCTGGTGTTGGTTAAATACATGAGACATCCAACCAAACTTCTCTATATATTCTGGTCCACTTCATCCTCGGGGTCCTCTTCGGATAATTTGAGTCCATACTCCATTGGAGTTGAGATTGCATGACAACTTTCCATCTTGAATTTATCTAACAGATTCTTTGCATACTTTTGCTGTGATAGTATAATATTTCCATTATCATAGTTCACTTCCATGCCCAGAAAATAATGAAGGTTTCCCAGATCTGTCATTTCGAACTCGCTTTTCATTGAATCCTTCAGTTGCTCTATCATGTCTAGTGAATCACTTGCTAAAATAAGATCATCCACATATAAGCAGACTACTATTCTTGAGTGTTTAGAAACTTTAGTGAACAAAGTGTGTTCATATACACATTTTTTGAATCCATGTGTCCTGAAGTATTCATCAATCCGGCTATACCAGGCCCTTGGAGCCTGTTTTAAACCGTAGAGGGCCTTTTTTAAATGACATACCTTTCTTTCTTCTCCCCTTTTAATATAACCTTCCGGTTGTTTGATGTATACTTGTTCTTTTAGGTTTCCGTTTAAGAAAGCTATCTTCACATCCATTTGATGTAAGTGCCATCCATATTGTGCAGCCAGTGCTAGAACAAGTCTGACGGTGTCGAATCTTATTACGGGAGCAAAGACGTCTTGGTAGTCAATCCCATATTTTTGGTTGTATCCTTTAGCCACTAACCGAGCCTTATACTTACTTACATTACCGTGTTCATCATACTTCGTCTTATATATCCATTTCACACTGATGGGTTTTTGACCCTTTGGAGGATCCACTAGTTCCCAAGTTCCATTTTTATGTATCGATTGTATCTCCATTTAATATCTTTAAATGCCTCATTATACGATATAGGGTCAGCATCAGCATAGAGAACGAAATCTGCTACATCATTCGGTTTAGTTTGTCCTCTTTCGTACAGTTCATCAACCTGATCTTTGGTAAATGGTTGAGTATCTTGATAGACTTCTGTAACCTTTCGTGTTCTCAGCTCTTCATTCTCTGAGGAAGAGGATGAATCTGCTTCTTCGTGATGGTTGCTTGGATTCTCTGTCTCCCCGTCACTTAAGTGATTTTCATTTTGATTATTCGCTCCTGATTCCTCATCCACATCTGATACAACAGTGTCTGGTTGTTGAACTTCTTCTTCTGAGTTATTCAGTTCAATGCATGAGGTTCATTCATCAGTGGTGCCTTCGTTCCATTCTTGTTCTTCGTCAAATACTACGTCTCTACTAATGATTGTTTTACCTGTCATTGGGTTATACAACTTGTATGTGTAGGATCGTTTTCACAACCAAAACGAGTCGTTCAGAAGAGTTCTTTTCAATACGAGTGGCGGAAACAAACGTATCGAAGTCGTTTCAGCTGAATTGCACAGAAAATCACTTTAAACTGTCTCTATATTGATATCAGATCGTATTACAAAGCTGGAGACGCTTCGGCAGAGCTTCGCTACCGGAATTGAACTGTTACAAACGAAATAATCAAGACACCTATTTATACACAAGCTATTTCGCACGAAACTGTTCAAGCGAAATGAACTTGCTATTTCGTACGAAATAGCCATTGCTATTTCGTGCGAAATGAGCACTTCTCATTTCGTGCGAAATCAATCTTATCTCACATCTTTCACATTTTCTCGTACTACGTGCCTTGATCTATCTAATCAAATACAAGACTCGATACAAGACGAAGTCGACAGACATATGCACCAACAGACTCCCCCTTGGATGTTGACGAAGTCTTCGGTGTCGAGTCTTCGGTTGTCAAACCTTCAGTCTTTATCAGTCTTCTCGATCTCTCCAAAGATTCTCCATATAAGCATCCTCAATCAATCTCTTTCTCTCTCTCTTTCTTCCAGGATCGCAATCTGGCTCTATACTACTCTTGATCAGGTCTCTTGATTCTTTAAGATCATCAGCATCAGCAGCTTGCATCTTCAGACTCCCTCTTGATGTCATCAGACTCCCCCTTTCGCTAAGGTGGGATCGCAGTCTGGAATAGCTCTTTCATGAGTCGAAACTTTGCTGCTACTGCCTGCACAATCTCTACCTAAAACATAAGATTCACATATTTTAAGTTTTAACAATTTTAAAAACCTCACTTTCAAACTCAAACAATCTCATGCAAATATCATCCAAAATGATTTATCATTTGTATTCTCAGATGATCACTTGTAAACATATCTTTCTCTCAAACACACTCTCCCAAACCTGTTGTTCATCATGCTTAGCACTCGGAATTTTGAAAATTAGCTCTTCAACATCAGTTGTCAAAAATCTTTTTGTATTTTTCAAAATTTTATGCTAAAACATACTAAAATCTTTTTAGATTTTTGTATTTAAAGGAAAGCAGTAAAGAAATATATACAAACAATATTTTTGCGAGTTTGTGTAAGAGGATCATATCAGTTTATGAGACAAATCAACAACACCGTTAAGCTTTAAAAATTTTAAGTTCTAAACGATTCACTTAGATTGTCAGTATACTGATCCACTTAAATTTTCACACAAAGTTCAATTGTTTCGAGATACGAGATTAATGTTTTAAGCACTTGAACTTATTTGCGTGACCCACCTCAGAATATACACCCGTATCCAGATCCCAATATTCAGTCTTACAGGTGAGTATACCTAGATGATATCTGTAAAGGGTTAAATGCGAGGGCCATGAGAGCTCAGGCTATTGCTTCCGCAAAATCAGAGAGATGATGGCTTCGACTTTAGGTGTGTTCCCTTTAGAGAATCTTTTCTTCAACAGCACATGATTAGCATTTTGCAATGTTTCATCATTTTTTATGCTGAGGGTGGTGCTATATTTCAAGCAAGCAGAAAGTATTAAACGGGGACTAGGCCATTGCTTCCGCAAAATCAGAAGTCCCGGGATAATACCCCAGATATCACTAAGCATAAAGACCTAGTATCTCAGAAAGAGGGATCTTTCAAACAAGATTTCGGGGGTTACCCATATATCCGAGAGATGTTCCCCACAAATTAAGTAAGTTTGAAATTTAGGTTTATATCTCGAACACAATCTACTAAATGTGTAAAAACCTACTGGCATATCATCAGTGAGACCATTTATCACATTTTGACTTTCCAATTCTTTAGCATGTTGTGATCGTCCACTGATTTTCTATCATTTCCTCTTATTCACAACAAAACTCATTTTTGCTTTTTCAATGTTTTTGACATTTTCAAATTTTCTTTTTTTTTTTAAATTTTACTCCCCCTAAAATCAAAATATGTTTCAATTTTGATTTTCTGAGAAAATTTGAAAACAAACTGTACAAAGTAAAGTGACAAACTGATGTGAATTGCTTCAAATCATCATCCACTTGGCATAAACAATCAGAACTCCCCCTTACAACAAACTATTTTCCCATTATGATTTCAAAACACTTAAGTTTGTTTTAATCAAAATGGTTTTTCCAGAAAATTAGTTTTGTTGAAGTTCACAAACCATTTGTAGATTAGGGGAAAAACTCATCACTTTGTTTATTTTTAACCATTTGTAGGAAAGATAAATCAAGTACAACTTAATGTCCTTGATTCACCACTTGTAGGATTAACCAATAACCACTTGTAGGTTTTCCACAAACACACATAATTCAAGAATGATGTCGATTCCTGCTCCACGATTACCAACTTGGGAGCTCCGGCAAGTCCAGAGTTTAGTCGTGATAGGTTCTATCCCAGTTACTAATCCGGGATGAACCATCTCCATCTGGTTTCTTCGTTTTCTTTTCATAAAATTCCTTAACCCCTTTCACCTTTCCATCAATCATTTTTCCAAAAATATTTTGGACTGTGGAGGTAAAGGCTTTTTCAACATCAATTTTTTCCTTTTCAGTAAAGAATTGATTTGAAATCTCAACTTTTCCAACTTTTTGTTTAAAATTCTTAGCCCGCAATGGTGCAAAATTTGTATCATCCATTGGCGGAACTGACTTTTCAACTTTTGATTCAACTTGTGGCTCATCTGACTTTGTGGAATCAGATTCATTGCCAAAACTATTATCTGATTTCTTAACAATCCACTTGCGATTGTCAAGATTAACTTTTCTGTTGTAAACCCTTTTTGAACATTCTCCAACCTCAAATGTTGAGTTTTCAAAAACTTTAAATCTTTTAGTTGGTGGTTTACTTTTCTCAACAACTTTTTCTTTCAGTTTAAGAGACACTCCCTGTTGTGTGTTGATTGCCTTTGAACAGTTTCTGGCAATATGACCTACTTTATGACAGCTAAAACAGGTTCTTGTCTCCTTTTTTTTTTCTGAGTAATTACATTCTCCATTTCTTCTTGCTTCTCCGCAAGGAATTCTTTGTTTGATTGTTTCCAGAACGATTTCTTTTCTTTTTCTACCGAGCTTGACCCTGAAACAAATACAGTTTTTTGTTTATAAGTTTTCTCATTTTTATGATTTTTTGGTGGAATAAAACCAAGACCTTTCTTTTTGAAATTACCATTATGGTTTGGTTTCTTTCGATAACCTGAACCAGAACTGTTACCCTTTTTCTTGTTTAAATGTCGTTGAACTCTTGAGGTGTAAGGATTAAGTTTTTTAGAAGGATTTTCATCTTTTATTTCAGAAATATTAATTTCTATTAGTTTGAAAACTTTTTTTATCATTTCTGGCTTAACACCTCTTATTGGAAATTCTTTATCAGAATATAATTTGTCTGAATCATTCAAAGTATATGCCACTTTGATCGGTTCGTCATTCAAATTATATTTTGATAATAGAAATTCTTTATTGTAAACCCGTTTGTCCTTTTTGACTGTTGAATTTGACGTGTCGGACTTTGACTCTGATTTAGACTCCGACTTTGACTCCTCGGTTTCATCTTTATCCAACACCTGATCGACCACTTTCTTTATTAACTCGGACTCATGATCAGTGTCGGACGATGTGAAAGTGACATCAATGTTGTCTGGCAGATTATCTGATGACTCAGACTCCCACTGTAAATTGGTTTCCTTTTTGACTCTTTCTGAATTTGGATTTCATGGAGAATATCCATTTTCAAGCGGGGGTGGACACTTGTTATAGCTAACACTTTGTTTCTTACCGGAATTCTTCACTTCAGTATCTTCTTTTATTTCAGACTTCTTCACTTCAGATGTCTTTTCTTCAAACGTCTTCATGCCTTCAACTGTGGGATAAATCCTGTCAATAACATAAGAAGCACATGAGTAACTTTGCAATAATCTTTCAACCCTTTCAGTCTCTATTCTCTGGGTTTCCATTTTTTGTTCAAGTTCTGCACATTTATCAATGTAATGATTGACGCCTAACTGCTTCGTCATGAACGCTCCTTGAAGTGTCTTCATGGTTGTAGCTTGTTCACTGCTTGACTCGTTGTATTGATTCATTGCTTTGTTTAAGACATCATACGATTCTTTCAGCTTGTTCATGTTGTGAATCAATGCACTGTTTTGCTTCTTCATAGTATCACAGTTCTCACAATTCTCAGACACTTTTTCTGCAACAGCTTCTTTTTTAACCTCAAAAACTGGAATTTCTTTATCTTGTTTCTTTATCACACTAACCTCTTCTTCAACTTTTTTACCTTGCCTGGCTAAATATTTTGTTATTTTTTCTGCCCAATAATCATCAGTATTATTGTCAACTTTTTGAGCAACAAAAGCTTTATGATCTGAAGTTCTGTTAGGATCAAAATTATCCCAACTGAAATCTTTCCAATTGAAACCCTCTGGAAGCCTTTCATCATCTTGATCTATCATACATGCCTTACTATCAGTTGAAATGTATTTATCCCAACTGAAGTCTTTTGATGTACTTCCATCATCTTGATTAACAAGACAAGCTTTCTTTGAATCTTCAATCACCTTCCTAGCATGTGCAGTTTGTTGTTGTTCTTGTTGATACGGCTGTTGAGCAACTTGGTGATAAATTGCTTTTCGATAATAATCATTGTTTCCAAAAGGATTTTGAGCTCCACTTGCTTCGCGGTTTGTGCATTCTCTCTTGAAATGCCCTTTTTCCCAGCAACGAAAACAAGTAACTTTAGATTTATCAAATCCTAAAGTAGAAACATTTGCATCACGGAAATCATCTCTTCCCGTAATTTGTTTAAACTTTTCAGCTCTTCTCAACACGCTCGCCAAACACCACTTTATATCCATCAACTCCATCTCTTCAGCATCAACCTGATCATAATCTTCCTTTGTCAACATCGGATTTCCAATTCTTCCTGCCACTAAACTCCCATACGACTCTAACACAGTCACCAACAAAGACATATGACTTTTGGCAACTTCTTCCGAGTAATTTTGATCATTCTCAATATTTAAAGCAATGTTGCATTGAAGAACTTTTCCACTTTTTGTTGCTGAGAAATGTGGATCAAATGATGGAAATGAAGTAAATCCTGTTTTGCTGCTTGATCCCTGAGATGAACTTTCAGAAGAACTTTTTGCATTGAAGGCAGTTTCAATCTTTGGAGAAATGTTGGTTTTATCACTACCACCACCTTTGTAATACAGACCAATGTCTTGTTCTCCATCATAGTTCTTCATTCTTGCTACTTTTCTCTGTTCCATCTCTTGAGCTTCAAGTTGTTTAATGAACTCACTCAATGTTAGCTCGTTAAAACCTGGTTTATTTTTTAACATCATAAGATACGTGCCCCACTCATCATGTGGCAACGCATCAGCCAATTTTTCAATTGTAACATCCCAAAAACGGGTATGGTAATCAAACCACGTTAATAGTAAAGACGGGTAAAATACCGTTAGTGGTAAAAATTAACCCGGTAAATATTAGGACTCAAATAAATAAACCTAATATTAATTAAAAGGGGGAATAAATACTTTGAGAAAACAAAGTATATAAAAAGGCCAAATTAACGGGACTTAAAACATAACGGGTTATAACTTCCCGAACCCGTTAAAGTAACTAGGAGTAATTAACCTAGTTAGTAGCATGTGATTAAGTAACTAATGGGAGATATAGCTTCATTTGATCAAAATAAAACATGAGGGACTAATATGGACAAGTGGGAAACTTGTTTTATTAAAACAAAAAAAAACACAACACACTTGGTGTGTGTGTGCGTGTAATCGCCAGGAGAAGAAAGAAAGGGGTTAAAAACCCTAGTTCAACAAATCCTCCAAATTGAAGCTCAAATCAAGCCCGAATCGTCTGCATGATTACAAATTCGTGATCACCTAGTCGTCGGGATCATAAGGTATGTAAAAATTTGATGATTCGTGAAGTTGCAAAATTTGAGTTAGCATCATAATTTGCGAATTATGTAAGGATTAGAGGAGTTATGGCCAAGTTAGTGATGTACACATGCTTAGGAACTAAACCCTAAGTGAAAATCATACATATGATGATATGACTTGAATGATTTGGTGATACTTTGAGATTATGATGAACAATCATAATCGAAATTCTGGAATGAATGTTGAATCTATGAGTGTTATTGTGATTATATCTTGGTTTAGAAACAAACCCTATTAGAAAACTTGATGAATTGTTGTCAAAACTAGGGATTTGATAATTACCCTATTATGTGCTAAGTGGGTTTTGACTTAATAATGAAGATGATGATATGTTTGTGTTAGAAATCATCATAAGTGATAGTTGATGCAAGATACTTGAACAAATTATAAGTTTGAGTGAAAGCTCATGCATGACTTGAAGTGGGTTTTTGTATGTTATGATGAAATTGGTAATTTCGTTCATATAAATTGGTGTATGAAATCGTGTAGTATATTAGTTCATATGAAGAACTTGATTATATAAGGTGTTGGGATGAATCCTAGTGATATGATGAATGGGTCTCACTTATAGATGAGAACCCTTTGTTCTTGTGAAATGAATGAATAAATTAGTTTTTGATAATCGCTTGAACTAATTAAAGTGATTGAAATGTGATAAACGTGGTTAGAACTTTGGTTAAAATGGTGGCCTAAAGATAACGCCTACCGGGTAATTAAAGAATGCAAAAACTAGTTGATGAACTCGAATATGCATCTAGTATACTAATGGGCATTTGACTTTTAAAAGTCAAACTGACTTACGATGTGATGAATGATAATTAGATATAGAAATGCGTAAGGTGGAATAATCGTATTAAGTCATGATTAAACTAACCACCTTGCGAATGACGAATAATAGTTGGCGCTTAACAAGCTAGGTGAAGCTTGGGGAGAAAGCGGGTCAAACGGATCAAGAAGGAAAAGAAAAGTGTAGCTTGGATACGATGTAAGTAAAACTTGCCCCCTTTTGTAGGACACGTGTATATTTTATAAACTATAAATGCGAATGATGTAATATCCAAAATAAGGGTTCCGACACGATTGACACAAGTCGGAACAAGTGTAAATGATAAAAACCATGGTTTATGGTAAATGGGGCAATTGGGTGAATTTGGAAATTTAAAATCATGCTATTATCTTTGGTCTTATAGTCCAAACGGGTCAAATGGTGATGATAACACCATTTGACAATATCGACTAATGTGATTGTTAAGTCGTATGATATCAGGAGTGATTAGCAATTTGGATAATCGCGACGCCATAGAATATTGGTTAATTAAAGCAAGGTATAAGTCGGGTCTATTTGTTGACCCGGGCCAGGTATGCATATATAGTCTTATAGTGAAAAGTGCAATGATTGTTCAAGTATTTAGTGAAAGTCCTTCATCGCAAGTTGAAGGACTAAAATCGACCAAAAAGCCCTTGATGGGTCAATCGGGCAAACGACCCTTAGAGGTTGTTTAGAAACTTATATTATGACCATGCAACCCTTGGGTGCGCATAAAAGTTGTAGGAATAAACTTTCTAGGGTTAAACGCCTTAAAGTGCGTCTTGCCGTAAAATGACATATCCGAGGGATAAAATTTGGAATAAGTATTTAAGTACGTTAAATCCACCACAATTATAATTGTGGTGGAAGACTATTCAATATAAATGGGTGGACTTATGTTGCATACAAGGGACGAGCGTAAATTAAGCTTAAAAGTGCATAAATACCCTTAACGGGTCAAAACAAGCATTTAAGCGTAAACGGGATTTTATTATGTAAGAAACCCGTGATTTGAGATTAATATGATTGGAGATATTGAAATAATGAATTTCATGAGTTTAAAGGTTAAATAAACATGTTGGTGTGATAAAATCATGAACGGGTCAATATTTGGTAAAAGGGTAGTAAGCCGAAGACTTAAAAGTCTGAGATTATGTTAATCCGGATGTCGGATTTTAACTCCATAAGATGGAGAAATAAATTACGAACACGTAGGAAAAAGAATCGGGTAAAACGGATTAAAAACGAGAGAGTTATGCTCGTTTCCATGAAATCGGGTTATGCTGGGAATGTACAGCAACTGTTAAGCAGCATTCTGCTGAAAAGGGGGCTAGACGTCACGCGACGCCCCTTGGCGTCACGCGACGCCCCCTAGTTCCGGAAAAATGTTATTTTTTGTTTGTTTGACCCATGGAACTTGTTTAAGCTTATTATTTAACTATCAAAGCTAACTTTTAAGTTGGTTTTGATCATAGGTGAATGCCAAGAGTGTCCGGATGAAGATCAAGCTCGATGAGGAACTGAAAACGATAAAGTTAAAAGCTTCCGCACGATATATCGTCGTAACGTTTAAATGACGATCTCCTACTCATTATGATGTATATAAACATTCATTTGTAAAAATTTTAAATTAACCGTATTATTCAAATTACATGTTCATTTCCGTAAACCATACGAAAACCTTAAGATAATAACAAGGGTGTTACAAGTTGGTAATCAGAGCTCAAGGTTGTTGACAAATGTGTTCGGTTCGAGGCTTGATCGCAAATCCGGTAAGTACATGTATATAGTAATGATTTAGTATGATTAAAGTGTTGAAGAACAACACATAGGGTTATCGTGTAATACACGTTACATCAATCAAATCGATAAAGGATAGATATTGTCAATGAAATTACGTGTGTTGACACGTATAGTGGAAAAGCCTTGTATTATAATACGGGCGATTATTGATGACGACACTACTAACTTTTGTGAATGTTTTAATTGAAGGACACTCGCATCTGAAGATGACGAGAGTTGGACAAATTACGGATATGAGGATGAAACGGTCCGATGTATGACAAGCAAAGCATACTCATCAAGGATCTAAATCGCGTAGTGATCACGAACAAGGTTAACGGAAAAAGGAGAGCCTGGTAGAGCAAGCATTATCAGGTGCACGTTTTAAATTATTGCATAAATAAGTAATATGCAACAAATATGTAGAAATTGAAAGTTGCATATGTAGATTAAAAACTTGGAAAAATCCGAATAGAAAATGTATTCGGGATATTGTTTCCAAGAGAAACAAATAAAGGCATTACTTACATAGGGCATGATGTGAAAACTATAAAAAGGTCATGCGTGCCATGTGTTAATCACTTACTCTGGCCAAGTAAGTAGTGGCATATGATACCACGAACTTCTTATAGCGGACACATTTACATCCGATGTAGTAAGGACGGGGTAAATGGGACAAATTAAAAAGTACCCAAATGAAACAAATGAACAAAATAGTTGATAATAATGTAAACGCACAGCCGGGTGACGGAAGCGTATTACATTAGAATAATGAGCCCGAGAGAAGGGACAAGGATTAATGTAAATGATGATATAAATGAATGATCAAAGGAAAATTCACGAAAATAAGTCATCTTAGACGAAAGGGCCATGGTGAACGAAATGGGCAAGTAAAACCAAAGTATAGATGATCCGCCGGGGTCATAAAAACAAAGGTGCTGCCCACACGAAAAAGATAATCAAGGTTGTTAACTTTAGTCGTAGTAAAGAAAGGATAACGATGATAATCGTCACTCATAATTAATAAGGCCGCCAATGGTGGTCACTTAAAGAATAAAAGATATGGTCGAATAAAAGCGACGGATTTCGCTAAGATGGCCAAGTAAATCGAAATGAAGTCTTAATGCATACCGGAAGGGGTGCAATGATAACGATTTCAGTAAAACACCCGGTTGATGGGTAAGGAATTAAACGCATGCGTAGACTGAGAAACAGGAACGCGTATGGAAGGTCAAAAGACTCGGGTTTTGGGTCATGACTAAAGGACGACAAGATACTGCAAATAGAAATTTTGATAAATTACGTTCAACTATTTCAAAGCTGAACGGGTCGAACAAAGACTGAAGTTTGACATTCATAAGTGATGAATTTTCACACGATCAAGTCAAACAAATTTAATAAAGAATGACACTTGCTAAAGTAAGTAAGCGCGAATCGAATAAATAAAAGTGTGAAATATTAATAAACCTACGTAAAGGAGTTATAGGCGTTAAAAACATTAAAATAAAAGAACCCGGGTAATGGGACGTAAAGAAGTATAGGTAAGAACCGGGTAACGGTAAGTGTAGGGCAAACCGACGTATAATTGACATTAGAAGTCAAGAAGTCGGAAAGATAATTCGAAAGAAAACAATGTAGCCTTAGACTACGGTCAAGGTCAAACGAAATCTAAAAAGTAAAGGTGAATAATTCTAAACATAAAAAGGGGTGCCTTAACGCCATATGCGTATATAAACGAATATGCATTTGAATAAAAATTCGAATAAAAGATGATCTACGGGATCATCATAACCTACGGGATATAATCAGTGTAAAGGTCTACGGGGCCAAAATGACCCACGGGTCATGAATTGAAGCAAAGGGATCATAAGTGCCTCACCTTAAAGAGGTGAAAGCTTAAGGAAATAGCCTACGAGGTTAAGTGAAGGAACCTACGGGACAATGGTGTAAGGTGAGGGAACTTGTTACGATTCCCCGCGTAAAACGAGAATGGAAAACAATAAATTATGGGTTGTCAATTTCCTTGATATGAGTAATTGACATAGTTAAAGAGAAAAACGTTAAACTAAAAATTCAGTTTTAGTAAGAAATAATGTTTTAACAAATATGAATACTATAAGGCGAATTCGGAAATAACGAATACCAAAGAGCATGGGTCTTAACATCGATAGGTGCGAGACGATACATTAGAAAAGAAGAAGTATGATAAAGAAACGTTGAATTAAACTTAAACGTGACGTGACACGCTCACGGACAAGAAAAGAAATATAGAAAATGATCACGTTATAACATGAGTTACGGGGTATGAAGTGACGGCGACTAATAAGTCTAGCCGGTAAAACTATTCAAAGTTAAGAAAGCGTCATAACAAATACAAGCACTTGTTAATATAACACAAGCGCGGGATAGACCTGTTAAAAGACTAACGAGACTAAGTGGTCAAGTGACAACTCCGTCAATAAAGATAAAGGGTTATGAGCTGTAAGTAACGGCCCGCGAGGCCTTACACATGAAAGACGTACGCGTCAGTATACATGAAAACTTTTGACCAAAGGAAACGGGAGCCTTGAAAACGAAACTAGGTTCGTT
This sequence comes from Helianthus tuberosus, assembly GCA_030545235.1. Lineage (NCBI taxonomy): Eukaryota > Viridiplantae > Streptophyta > Magnoliopsida > Asterales > Asteraceae > Helianthus > Helianthus tuberosus. The sequence continues at coordinate 20,725 of JARYGA010045403.1, read as the reverse complement.
TGATTAAACCAATGAACTACGTAAATAAGGTTTCGGGGACGAAACCTCTTTAAGGGGGGTAGACTTGTAACATCCCAAAAACGGGTTTGGTAATCAAACCACGTTAATAGTAAAGACGGGTAAAATACCGTTAGTGGTAAAAATTAACCCGGTAAATATTAGGACTCAAATAAATAAACCTAATATTAATTAAAAGGGGGAATAAATACTTTGAGAAAACAAAGTATATAAAAAGGCCAAATTAACGGGACTTAAAACATAACGGGTTATAACTTCCCGAACCCGTTAAAGTAACTAGGAGTAATTAACCTAGTTAGTAGCATGTGATTAAGTAACTAATGGGAGATATAGCTTCATTTGATCAAAATAAAACATGAGGGACTAATATGGACAAGTGGGAAACTTGTTTTATTAAAACAAAAAAAAAAAACAAAACACACTTGGTGTGTGTGTTCGTGTAATCGCCAGGAGAAGAAAGAAAGGGGTTAAAAACCCTAGTTCAACAAATCCTCCAAATTGAAGCTCAAATCAAGCCCGAATCGTCTGCATGATTACAAATTCGTGATCACCTAGTCCTGGGGATCATAAGGTATGTAAAAATTTGATGATTCGTGAAGTTGCAAAATTTGAGTTAGCATCATAATTCGCGAATTATGTAAGGATTAGAGGAGTTATGGCCAAGTTAGTGATGTACACATGCTTAGGAACTAAACCCTAAGTGAAAATCAGACATATGATGATATGACTTGAATGATTTGGTGATACTTTGAGATTATGATGAACAATCATAATCGAAATTCTGGAATGAATGTTGAATCTATGAGTGTTATTGTGATTATATCTTGGTTTAGAAACAAACCCTATTAGAAAACTTGACGAATTGTTGTCAAAACTAGGGATTTGATAATTACCCTATTATGTGCTAAGTGGGTTTTGACTTAATAATGAAGATGATGATATGTTTGTGTTAGAAATCATCATAAGTGATAGTTGATGCAAGATACTTGAACAAATTATAAGTTTGAGTGAAAGCTCATGCATGACTTGAAGTGGGTTTTTGTATGTTATGATGAAATTGGTAATTTCGTTCATATAAATTGGTGTATGAAATCGTGTAGTATATTAGTTCATATGAAGAACTTGATTATATAAGGTGTTGGGATGAATCCTAGTGATATGATGAATGGGTCTCACTTATAGATGAGAACCCTTTGTTCTTGTGAAATGAATGAATAAATTAGTTTTTGATAATCGCTTGAACTAATTAAAGTGATTGAAATGTGATAAACGTGGTTAGAACTTTGGTTAAAACGGTGGCCTAAAGATAACGCCTACCGGGTAATTAAAGAATGCAAAAACTAGTTGATGAACTCGAATATGCATCTAGTATACTAATGGGCATTTGACTTTTAAAAGTCAAACTGACTTACGATGTGATGAATGATAATTAGATATAGAAATGCGTAAGGTGGAATAATCGTATTAAGTCATGATTAAACTAACCACCTTGCGAATGACGAATAATAGTTGGCGCTTAACAAGCTAGGTGAAGCTTGGGGAGAAAGCGGGTCAAACGGATCAAGAAGGAAAAGAAAAGTGTAGCTTGGATACGATGTAAGTAAAACTTACACCCTTTTGTAGGACACGTGTATATTTTATAAACTATAAATGCGAATGATGTAATATCCAAAATAAGGGTTCCGACACGATTGACACAAGTCGGAACAAGTGTAAATGATAAAAACCATGGTTTATGGTAAATGGGGCAATTGGGTGAATTTGGAAATTTAAAATCATGCTTTTATCTTTGGTCTTATAGTCCAAACGGGTCAAATGTTGATGATAACACCATTTGACAATATCGACTAATGTGATTGTTAAGTCGTATGATATCAGGAGCGATTAGCAATTTGGATAATTGCGACGCCATAGAATATTGGTTAATTAAAGCAAGGTATAAGTCGGGTCTATTTGTTGACCCGGGCCAGGTACGCATATATAGTCTTATAGTTAAAAGTGCAATGATTGGTCAAGTATTTAGTGAAAGTCCTTCATCGCAAGTTGAAGGACTAAAATCGACCAAAAAGCCCTTGATGGGTCAACCGGGCAAACGACCCTTAGAGGTTGTTTAGAAACTTATATTATGACCATGCAACCCTTGGGTGCGCATAAAAGTTGTAGGAATACACTTTCTGGGGTTAAACGCCTTAAAGTGCGTCTTGCCGTAAAATGACATATCCGAGGGATAAAATTTGGAATAAGTATTTAAGTACGTTAAATCCACCACAATTATAATTGCGGTGGAAGACTATTCAATATAAATGGGTGGACTTATGTTGCATACAAGGGACGAGCGTAAATTAAGCTTAAAAGTACATAAATACCCTTAACGGGTCAAAACAAGCATTTAAGCGTAAACGGGATTTTATTATGTAAGAAACCCGTGATTTGAGATTAATATGATTGGAGATATTGAAATAATGAATTTCATGAGTTTAAAGGTTAAATAAACATGTTGGTGTGATAAAATCATGAACGGGTCAATATTTGGTAAAAGGGTAGTAAGTCGAAGACTTAAAAGTCTGAGATTATGTTAATCCGGATGTCGGATTTTAACTCCATAAGATGGAGAAATAAATTACGGACGCGTAGGAAAAAGAATCGGGTAAAACGGATTAAAAACGAGTGAGTTATGCTCGTTTCTGTGAAATCGGGTTATGCTGGGAATGTACAGCAACTGTTAAGCAGCATTCTGCTGAAAAGGGGGCTAGGCGTCACGCGACGCCCCCTAGTTCCGGAAAAATGTTATTTTTTGTTTGTTTGACCCATGGAACTTGTTTAAACTTATTATTTAACTATCAAAACTAACTTTTAAGTTGGTTTTGATCATAGGTGAATGCCAAGAGTGTCCGGATGAAGATCAAGCTCGATGAGAAACCGAACACGATAAAGTTAAAAGCTTCCGCACGATATATCTTCGTAACGTTTAAATGACGATCTCCTACTCATTATGATGTATATAAACATTCATTTGTAAAAATTTTAAATTAACCGTATTATTCAAATTACATGTTCATTTCCGTAAACCATACGAAAACCTTAAGATAATAACAAGGGTGTTACATCAATCAATTCATCTTTATCTTTATCTTTATTGATGTTCAATCTGCTCATATTTTTTAATAAATTGCAATATCTTTCAATAATCTGCTTGGTGTTTTCACTTCTTAAACCACGGAATAGATCAAATTCTTTCTTCAAAAGTGACTTTTTGTTTTTAATCATCTCATCACTACCAAGAAACTTTGATTCTAATTCTGTCCATATCGAATGTGCACTTCCGTTGTGTTGAAGTAAAATCAAGATGTCTTCTTTAATAGCTTGTTGCAACAGACTAACCATCATTTTTTCATCTTTATATTTCTTTTTCTCTTCAACACTCAGATCTCTGATTGCAAGTTTCACTCTATTATCCCCAACTGGTCTACTATATTGAACTTCAGTATGTTCCCAAGCATCTAAATGATATGCTTGAACCCAGTTTTCAAAACGTTCAGCCCATCCACTATACTCCTCGATACTCATGAGCTTAGGCGGTTTTTGCGTTGTCCCCGTTTCATTTTCTAGCAATGTACTCTGAGTAACAGTCATCGGACTAGCAAAGGCATTATAAAACTCGTTTTCCATGTTTCGGTTTTCAAAGTTCCACAATCACAACTTTCACATGAAATGAATCTTCAAATGAAATACTCTTCTGGTGCGAAATGAATGATGGTTCCGTACGAAATGACAGACTTTCAAACGAAATAGGTGATTTCGTACAAAATGACGATCTGAAGAACAACTTTCAAGCGAAATAGCTGTTTCGTGAGAAATCAAATGATGATTTCATACGAAATGATGAACTACTTCACACGAAATAGTGGTTTCGTGCGAAAAGAAGTCTGATTTCGTGCGAAATCAAAGCAATGTTCAAACGAAATGATATCAGCTTTCGTGCGAAATGAAAGTTTCAGACAGTTTTTGTAAAAATTGAACCAGTTTTAAGCCGAATTAAGATCTGATTCTTTCTAGGGTTTGTTAAAACACTGTTTCGCACAATATTTTTGAAAATCAAGCCATTTTAACCTTGAAAACTTGTTAATTTTGAAAAAGAAGGTGTAGAAATCAGAATTTGCAGCTGAAATGATAAGAACTCCTCCTCCTGAGCTTTGATACCACTTGTAGGATCGTTTTCATGACCGAAACAAGTCGTTCAAAAGAGTTCTTTTCAATACGAGTGGCGGAAACAAACGTATCGAAGTCGTTTCAGCTTAATTGCACAGAAAATCACTTTAAACTATCTCTATATTGATATCAGATCGTATTACAAAGCTGGAGACACTTCGGCAGAGCTTCGCTACCGGAATCGAACTGTTACAAACGAAATCATCAAGACACCTATTTATACACAAGCTATTTCGCACGAAACTGTTCAAGCGAAATGAACTTGCTATTTCGTACGAAATAGCCATTGCTATTTCGTGCGAAATGAGCACTTCTCATTTCGTGCGAAATCAATCTCATCTCACATCTTTCACATTTTCTCGTACTACGTGCCTTGATCTATCTAATCAAATACAAGACTCGATACAAGACGAAGTCGACAGACATATGCACCAACAGTATGTTTTGCTATTCTCACTGTAACAGATGAATATTTTCTTTTCCGCTTTATCATCCAGTTTACCATGGTGTTGCTTTGGAACATGTGCATAAGCAACACACCCAAACACCTTCAAATGTCCGACACTTGGTTTTCTTCCACTCCATGCTTCCTGTGGAGTAACACTTGGTACACTTTTGGTAACTGCTCTATTTATTAGATATGTGGCACACGCCACAGCCTCTGCCCAATATGAATGTGACAGATTCTTCATCTTTAGCATGCTTCTACTTAGTTCCACAAGTGTTCTATTCTTTCGTTCGGCTACCCCGTTCTGTTGTGGGACTCGTAGTGAGTTGATGATGAATACCATTTTCTTTTAGGTAATTTTGAAACTCGTGGCTGCAATATTCTCCTCCTCTATCTATACGGATGGTTTTTACCTTATAATCGACTTGATTTTCTGTAAATTTTTTAAAAATTTTGAAGTAATTTAGTGCATCCGACTTCAACTTAAGAAAATAAACCCAAGTCTTCCTTGAGAAATCATCTATGAAAGTAATAAAGTATTTACACCCTCCAATCGATGATGTTCTCATTGGTCCACATATATCCGAGTGAATAAGTTGAAGTGGTTTCTCAACATGCCAAGTTGCTTGTTTTGGAAATGATTTTCTTGCATGCTTCCCAAACAAACAAACTTCACAAATACTATTAGTTGTCTTAGGAATCTTTGGTAATCCTTTTACGATTTCATAAGTTCCCATATTGTACAAAGTGTCGAAGTTTAGATGACCATATCTTCTATGCCATAGAACACACACGTCTTGTGTCATTATGTTACAGACTCGAGGTGTTACATCATGATTAAGATTAAGTGGAAACATTTGTTTCCTGTCATCTTAACCAAACCAATGCATACACCTGTAGAATCTCTGATCATGCATTCCTGATTGGCAAAATTCACTTCATATCCTTTCTTAACTAATTGTCCCACACTTAACAGATTGTGTTTTAATCCTTCAACATAGAACACGTTTGGAACTTTCTTTTCTACTCCCTTCACTTTAATTGATACATCACCACATCCCAATACTTCTAGTTTCTTATTATCTCCGGTTCTTACTTCCCTTCGTTCTGATTCATTCAGTGTAATGAATAAGTTCTTGTTTCCTGTCATGTGATTGCTGCATCCGCTGTCTATATACCAACAATCATCCTTTGTTACTTCCTCTACGTTGAATATCATAAACATCGTATCATCACTTCTTTCTTACGTTTCCTCTTCGTGTAAAAGAGCATTCCCATTTCTATCATTCTCGTCTTTTCGTTGGCAAAAACGTGTCGTATGTCCTAATTTCTGGCAGTTATAACACCGAATCTGCCCATATGATCTTCCTCTTCCTCTACCTCGTCCTCTACCGACATATTCATATATGTTCTGTCTTGACCGATCTGAGTTGTTGCTTTGCATTTGAAATGCTTGCTCCATTGGATTATCATCATATTGTTTTAATCTTAATTCATGTGATTGTAAAATACCGAGCAATTCTTCCGTGGAAATTGTGGTTAAATCCTTTGATTCTTCTATTGCAACCACAACTGATTCGTATTTCCGTGTTAAACTCCTAAGAATCTTCTCTACAATTCGTTGTTCTGTGATATTTTCTTCGTTTAAACGTAATTAATTCACTATAATCGTTGTTCTATTCATGTATTCTTCTATTGTTTCGTTTTCCTTCATTCTTAGTGCATCAAACTCACATCTTAGGGTTTGAAGTTTTACCGTTTTCACTCTGCATTCTCCTCTGTATGCTTTATGCAAGACATCCCAAGCTTCTTTAGTAATTCTGCATGTTGCGATTCGTTCGAAGACAATCTCATTGACCGCTTGGAAAATAATATGTAATGCCTTCTTGTCCTTTTTTACTTTTTCTTTATGGATATTTCGATCATTTTCAGACGCTTGACTTGGAAGATCATTGTAACCTTCTTCAACAATCATCCACAGATCTTGTGATTCCAGTAATACCTTCATTTGAATGTGACAGTGATAATAGTTTTGCCCCTGTAGTTTTGGAATTTGTGTTTGAAATCCTCCGTTCACCGTGGTTATAATTGATTTTTTTGCGTTTTAAGATTATGACGTTGAATCTTCTTTGTTGAATAAGATATGTGATAAAAAAAACTTTGGATCGTTGTGGCTCTGATACCACTTTATTGAATCTATAATCTGTGATCGAGTATTAGGGTTTTGAGAGAATAGGGATGAATGGGTTCTTCTATTAGAATTGGTTAAATGATAATGTTCATCCTAATATTACATATATACACTATTGGTGTTTTTAAACTAAATATAGGTATAGGGGTCGTTCTGTAATTAATAGTTAGTTAGTTTACGATGTAATTAGATTAGTTAGTAAGTGCAAGGACCGGATGCGACAAAGTGAAAGATTAAAACCTACATATTGGATGGAACGACATCTCCTGGGGACACACCCCTTCAGATCGGCGCCAACAAAACAGGAAGCAACAGACATGACGTTTCAAGCAAGAGGCACATCGATTCATGAGGAGACGCAACTGTTCAATCGCATCTATTCGTATAGTATATATAGGGTTCATGTATGTCAATTGTAATCATCACTTTTCATTCAATACAAGCAAGTTTATTATTCTTGATTCTCAATTCTTTTATATTCATACCTGTGATTCGCATGTTCGATTCCCAACAGTGGTATCAGAGCACCACGTTAATCGATCCAGGAAGCAAGAAAGAAAAATCTCAGTGCAAGATTACGAGCAAGAAACGATAATCTGGGTTTGCCGATTGAATCAGAGAATCAGAGAATCAGAGAACCGGGCGACGTGTTTCGATTTCGTAAGTACGATTTTCTTTTTGATTTAGTCGATCCACAAGAAAAAGAATGTGTTTTAGTTTTGCCTTGGGAAGAGTAAAGAACATGGAAAATTAACACAATGCTGCTTGTTTGAAATCAATTCAAATAAATGAACGCACATGTTTTTTGAAAGGAAATTATAAGGCAATATAAAATAATTGTGGGTTGAACTAGTGTTCAAAAAAAAAAGGAAATCAAGTTTTTTTTTTTTTTTTTTTTTTTTGCATGTCGAAAAAGTGATCATTAGCATGTTTTTTAAAATAAAGCAAGTCAATTTTTTGAATCATAAACGATATGTATAGCAAGAAATCGAACCCGTATCGGTTATAGCAAGACAAACCGATTCTTGGTTCAAATAGCAAGTTCCGGATCGTTTAGTTCAAAATAGCAAGTAGCACGTTGAATCATCACGATTCAGTCTAGCAAGAAACGACCATTCTTGGTCAAAGCAAGAAAAAGCAAGTACAGCGGGTCGAACAAATTTAGTCCAGTTAGCAAGTTGGTTGGATATTTTTTATCACTCGCAATAGCAAGTTAGCAAGAATCTGATCAGCAAGTCGGTCAGAAACGCAAGAACCTGATTAGCAAGTGGGTCAGGGTACATAAAAAAATCTGATTAGCAAGTCGGTCAGAAACGCAAGAACCTGGTTAGCAAGTTGGCCAGACGCAAGTACTAAGTAAGAAATTTGATCTACACGGTCAAGAAAGGGATCATCCGATCACAAGCAAGATAGGCAAGAAAAGCAAGGCGAGAAAGAAAGGAGGCATGACAGAAAAAGAAGGAAGTGCATCAACGTCACTCCACGAGCAAGGGAATGTGTCTCTTCAATGCCCAAAATTGAAAGAAGCGAATTACACCCAATGGGCAGTTATGATGGAAACAATCTTGAAGGCATATAGTCTTTGGGAAACAGTTGTTTCAACGGAAGGGATAAACGAAAAGAAGGCGCACACAACGAAAGCAATTATCTTCCAAACGCTACCGGAAGATGTTTTGATGCAAGTTGCGCAATACGAAAAAGCAAAGGAAGTATGGGATGCAATCAAAGTTCGTTATCTCGGAGCATATATGGTTCAGAAAGCACGTCTACAAACTTTGAGGAGCGAACTAGAAGTTTTAAAGATGGATGAGAACGAAACAGTAAGTAGTTTCGCAAGCAAGTTGAGTGGTATAAAAGCCAAATTTAAAACTCTCGGTACCACTATCAAAGACAAGAAACTTGTAAGGAAATTACTTATCTCCGTTCCGAAGAAGTTTCTACCTATCGTGGCAAATATCGAACAATATTCGGAAATAGACAAAATGCCATTTGAAGAAGCAGTGGGAAGAATAATAGCTTTTGAAGAACGTCTCAAAAGTCAAGACAAGCAAGAAGATAATAATCAAGGAGGACTCATGATGGCACGTGCAGATAATCAGTTTGAAAGTTTGCATCATGGAAAGGGCCGTGGTGTTCAAAACTATGGCAGAAGTCAAGGACAAGGATCTTTCAAAGGAGGAAGAGGACGTGGAAAAGATATGGGTCCAAGAAACCAAGACAAAAGCAAGTTCAGATGTTATGATTGTGGGGAACTTGGTCATTTTGCAAGAGATTGCACCAAGTGGAAGGAAAAGGAGAAAGACACGCAACAAGAAGCCAATCTCGCATTAGAAGAGGAACCAATGCTACTGCAAGTCAAGCAAGTTGAAGACCTTTGTTAAACTATATTTAGTTTACGGGGGAGTATTGGTGTTTTTAAACTAAATATAGGTATAGGGGTCGTTCTGTAATTAATAGTTAGTTAGTTTACGATGTAATTAGATTAGTTAGTAAGTGCAAGGACCGGATGCGACAAAGTGAAAGATTAAAACCTACATATTGGATGGAACGACATCTCCTGGGGACACACCCCTTCAGATTGGCGCCAACAAAACAGGAAGCAACAGACATGACGTTTCAAGCAAGAGGCACATCGATTCATGAGGAGACGCAACTGTTCAATCGCATCTATTCGTATAGTATATATAGGGTTCATGTATGTCAATTGTAATCATCACTTTTCATTCAATACAAGCAAGTTTATTATTCTTGATTCTCAATTCTTTTATATTCATACATGTGATTCGCATGTTCGATTACCAACATACACAGCCGATTAATATCATAACCGCCACTAAACTAAACTAACATAATAATAATAATAATAATAATAATAATAATAATAACAATCTAACATATAAATATAAACCGATGCCTTATATCCTATCTTCTAATAATCATGTGGTTTACATTTCAAATTGCTGGAAGTTGATGCCACCCTGGAGGTGATGGTGTCAAATATGAAAAGGACATATTTGGACAAAAAAAAAATCATTTATTCGTTGATTTTTCAAATTTAGAATCAAGGAAAAATAAAAGATGCACTAGTAGAAACGTAATCTCACAATATCCCATTTTAAACTATAAATCCAGTTGGTGTTATTAACTCCGTACTCAACCACGTACCAACATGAGTCACGCATTTTCTCCCTTGTGCTTACTTCTTGTTGTGACTTTAATTCACTTTTGCTACTCTAATCAAAACTTTCACGATCAGTTGTGCTTAGCTGATGAGAGACAAGCACTTCTTGAGTTCAAGCATGGAATCATAGATGAATCGGGTCGACTTGGTTCTTGGGCTGGTGAGGAGAGCGATTGTTGCACTTGGGCTGGGATTGCTTGTGATAATTCTACCGGTCATGTTCATCGGATTCATCTTCCAGGACTTGATGGTCATTGTGATGGTCAAGGTTTTAACTCGTACGATGACTACGAAGAAGCCTCTAAGTTTCATAGGCTGAGAGGGGATTTAAATCCTTCCTTGTTGCATCTGAAGCAACTCAGGCATCTGGACTTGAGTTGCAATGACTTTGGAGGGATCCAAGTTCCAAGCTTCATATCTTCTCTAGGAAACTTGAGGTATCTTAACCTCTCAAATGCTGGATTTGGTGGAGTGATCCCTCCTCAGTTGGGGAATCTTTCAAAAGTGCACATTCTTTCTCTTGGAAATGTTTTTGATGTTGAAGATGTTTACGGAACATATGAGTCAACAAGCATGCCGAACATCCCGTGGTTGTCAAGTCTCCGTTTATTAACTCACCTGGATATGAATGGCGTGGACCTAAGTAAAGCAAGCAATTGGTTTCAGGTGATCAACACACTTCCTTCTTTAGTCGAGTTGCATCTGTCTAATTGTGAACTCTTGCATATAGATCCCCATGTTCCTATTCATAATCTAACATCCCTTACCTTGCTTGATCTCTCTTTTAACGATTTCAATAGCTTTGTGCCACGGTCTATATTTAGTATAACTAGCCTGGTTTCTTTGGATTTAAGAGGGTGTAATTTTCACGGACCTGTTCTTAGTAGTGCTGGTATCTTCCAGAATTTGACTGCTCTCAAGTTGCTTCACGTCTCTGGCAACGGTTTCATGAATTCTTCCTTAGTACTAAAAGGGTTGTCTAGTAGTGTAGCTAGTAATCTCGTTTCGTTGGATATTAGTTCTTGTGGCATCTCGAGTCCCATATTCGACTCCCTTTACAACTTGACCTCTCTTCATAGCCTTTACTTGTCACGAAATCAACTTACAAAGACAATACCTAAATCATTGGGTAACCTCTGTAACTTGAGATTTCTTGATCTGTCATATATAGATTCTCTTCAAAATAGCAGCTTAACATACATTCTTCAAAGTTTTTTTGAGTGCAAATCATCTGCCTTGGAGTCATTGTTTTTAATGTCCATGGGACTTTCTGGCCATCTGCCAGACCAACTTGGAAAACTTATACATCTTTTGATCCTGGTACTTGATAATAACCAAATTGTCGGTACCATTCCAAATTCCATAGGACATTTGTCTTCTATGAGGGTCTTATCATTTTCCAGCAATCTAATTTCTGGTCTCATTCCGTTCTCATTTGGAGAACTATCGTCCTTGGAGTACTTAGATCTTTCAGATAACAAACTGAATGGCAGCATTCCTGATAGCCTCGGTCAACTATCGTCATTGGAGTCATTAGATCTTTCGAATAACCAACTGAGCGGAAACATTCCTTTTAGCCTCGGTCAACTTTCCAAGTTGGTTTTTTTAGATTTCTCTTACAATTTGTTGGAAGGTGTCGTGACCGAAGCTCACTTTGACAAACTAGCGAGCTTAAAATATTTAAATGGAAAAGGCAACAACTTGACCCTAAGACCTCGACTTTTGAATTGGAATCCCCCTTTCCAAATACATAAATTGTATTTGAACTCATGGGGTTTAGGGCCCCAATTCCCATTGTGGATTCAACTGCAGAAGGATCTTATAGAACTGGACATAAGCAACACAGGCATTTCAGAGTACATGCCTGCGTCATTTTGGAGATCATTCACCAACCTAAACTGCTTAGATATGTCACAAAATCGTTTACAAGGAACGTTGTTGAGTATCCCTTCAACACTTCGTTTACTCGACTTAAGTTCTAATGAGTTTGGGGGGAAATTAACTCATCTCTTCGATGGTATGTTTCCTATTTCTTTGGATCTATCAAATAATCTTTTTGTGGGGTCATTACATCCTTTGTTGTGTTCCAATGGTGTGAAAGAGACACAAGCTCTTAGTTTGGGGAATAATAATTTGTCTGGTGTCATTCCCGAGTGCTGGGAGAAGTGGCCGAGGTTGAGATTTTTAAACTTGAATAACAACAATCTTTCTGGTAGGATTCCAAGTACTTTGGGTTCTTTATCTTGGCTAGGATCATTAAGCATGGGTGGAAACAATCTCTCGGGAAGATTGCCTGCTTCTCTAATGAACTTGACAAACTTAGTGATCCTTCAACTTAGCAGAAATGAACTTGTTGGAAGCGTTCCAACATGGTTTGGATCAAAACTCTCTTTTTTGAGACTGCTCAACCTTAGATCCAACAATTTTCACGGAAATATTCCTCACGAGCTTTGTTATCTTAAAACCATTCAGATTTTGGACCTTGCTGATAACAATCTATCAGGAAATATTCCAAGATGCATCAAAAACTTCAGTGTCCTTTCTGGGAAAGAAAATATCTACGATTATCAATTTGCCTTCTATGTGGTTTACGGTGGAGCAACTATCGCTAGTGATTTACTGGTGATGAAGGGACGACAAGATACATATAGCACCAATCTTCAATGGGTGTTTCTGTTAGACTTTTCGAGTAACAATCTTTCTGGGCACATTCCAAGTGAGATTACGACTCTTGTGATGTTAGAATCGTTGAATTTATCAAGAAATCAATTGACAGGAAGTATCCCAGAGAAGATTGGAGAAATTAAGAAACTTGAATCCTTTGATTTATCATTGAACAAGCTTTCTGGGGAGCTTCCAGTTAGCTTATCAAGCTTGAGTTTCTTGAGCAGTTTCAATGTGTCCTACAACAATCTAACAGGAAGAGTCCCATCAAGTACTCAGCTTCAGGGCTTCAACGAGTCCTGCTTCTTTGGTAACAAACTTTGTGGAGATCCTCTCACTGAGCGTTGTGCAGTCAAAGTACCTGACGCAGAAGACCAAAATGAAGAAGGATCACATGGAACAGACTGGGGCTTGATTATTAGTACCTTGCTTGGATTGGTTGCCGGTTTTTGGCTCGTTGTGGCTCCGTTGATCATCAGCAGATCATGGAGGACTGCGTATTTTCGCTTGTTTAGTAAACTGAGGTGCAATTAGTGTTGTTAACATGTCGTGCTTTTGTAATACATTTGAAGTTTTACTTTAGTATGGTATAAATAAAGTCAATTACAAGCTTGTATTGTATTGTATACGACTATCGGAACTGTCATGTTTAATTCTATAAGTTTCTTAATTCATCGATCTCCAAGAACATTGGTAATACGAGACCTGATTTTTTGTTGGAACCTTCGACCCGACTTTGCTTCAACCCATGGCAGCAAAAGTTGTTAAAGATTTCTTATATTATATAATTTTTTTTTTATAAATGAGACTTGATATCATTCCACACGAAAAAGGGCAATTACAAAGCAATGGCAGGTAGTCGGGCAACAAGTTGCGCCGCCACCCCCTTTTGAATAGAAAAACCAATTCTACTAAATACAAAGTTTGAAACCTTTAGCGACGAAGAATTACTATTAACGACTTTTTGAACCCGATTCAAAAGTCGCACAGCGTCAGGAGCGAGGCCACCAAAGGTATCAAACGCAAACGGGACAAACACATGTTGATTCTCCAGGCAGGCTTTCTCATGTTTTGCCACTTTGCTCGCCTCTGCCTTGAGCACCGCTTGCCCTACGACAAAGCCCTTGTCCTTGACATATTGATATTTTCAATATTGATATTTTCAACATAAGTGTGTTGGTTGACATAGAAATGAGACTGACAAAAAGAAAAAAGAATTGATTAAAAAATATTTTAAAGAACGAATAAAAGATAAAGATAAAAGCTTTGAAAATTTTGTATGGACAAGAATGGTTGCGGTTGTAAAAGCTCTTGAAAAGCGAAGTTTAGTCTTAATAACAAGAGAAGTTTATTAAGAATATAATGAAAACTTTATAGCATAAAAAGGGGTGGTTCCAAGATTCAAAAGACAATGACATAAACCTGGCAAAATGGGTGGGACAGGTCAGGTTGTTTAACAGGTCAGATTGGGTTCAGGTCAAAACGGGTCTAATCAAAATAAGTTCGGGTCAAAACGGATTGTTTTAAAAAGTATCAATTCGGTTTGGTGAAAGTGGATTTTAACCAAAAGGGGTTCACCTTGAAATGGGTCGTCCTTGAAAAGAAAAGGTCATCCGTTATGAATGTATTTCTGAGCTGGAGCCTAATATGCCTTAAGATATCATGCCTGAGCTTGCTAGTGAGTTAACTAAAATAAGTTGAATGATGGAAGTTAGGCCATCTGATATTGTATATAGAAAAGGGCATTGCATATGATGCTGATAGAAGTTTGAAGTCTATATCATGGGTGCTTTAAGAGTTTGAAGTCACAAGATTGAACTTGAATAGATAGAGATTTTCATCTGTTGATATATATGTTTAATGATTTGTATTGATGCATGGTTTCATAGTTTGAACAACGAGTTTAGAATTACTATGAGTTGTTTTGAATGGGAATAAAATACAAAAGAAAGGTAGGATGAAAAGGGTTCGGTACCTCGGTGGACGAAGGTAGAAGCCTGTGCACTTGTCGATTGTCATTTCATCTAAAGGACATATGACATGTATTTGGAGAATGTCCAATTTAAAGCCTTATCGGTTCGGAATTTTAAACCATAAAACATGGGTCAAATGACTCAAATCGTTAAACTCATTTTCTAAAACTGTATCCTGTCAACCGAACCATATATATATATCCTAAACCAGCTGAAATATGAAAGTTCTCAGAAAAATAATTTTTAGAAAGTGCCATCTATTCTAAACCTAACCCAATGAATGACAGTCAATTCCAATGCAGCCCTTAGGCGTTAAGGGACAGCCCCTCAAGATCTAAACCGCTATACGGTTTGAATGGCCCGGTAAGCACATCACACATGGGCTTTTGCTAAGCAACTGGACTTCAATGAGATCAATGGCCCATAACTAAAAAAGAAAGAAAACAGCAGGCACACAAGGCACCAGCTACTCAGAGGTGCAGCCCTACGACCTACGTAAAGCGCTAAAAAGCACAGGTGTCATGTACAGCATCCACCTAGCCTCACCTGAGCGCTTTTGAAACACATACAACATGCAATTACTCAAATCTGAAAGAGTTCAACCACAATAATACGATTTGAAGTTCTACATATAATAGTATAACAAAACAAGTCATCAACGCGATGGCTTGGTGGAGTGCAGCTGCCATACAACAGAACAGTTATCCTACATAAACTCATGCATGAATGTATTCATAGTCATCACAGGTTATACGATACAATAACTGACGATAAATATTTGATGTGGTTGGATTTCTATGTTACAAGTACAAGAGGTGAAGTTTTAATCTACATACGTAACTAATCAAAAGGGTCGATGCGTGGATCATGCTCACTTGCCATAGCCATTCCTGTACAAAGACAAGTTGGGCACATAACCTGCAAAATTCAAATGTAAACATGCATAATTTAGTGCGCCCATAGACCAATTGCATATGATAAAAGAAAAAAAAAATCGGGCTTACTTTTCCTGCACCAGAACAGTTGGAACATCTTTCAGTTTTAGGCGGTGACAGAGGTTGATTTCCGCCATTAGCAGATGCAACTGGGTCAATAAGTACAATTGCCCCTGTGCTAGCACACCGAGCACAAGCTAGATACCCTGCATCAAATCACATGATTAATAGCTTCTCTTTTTCACTTTAAATTAGCACTCAAAAGGTGTAAGCTGTGTTTTGCCGGGTCCCACTAGTTAGCAGGATATTGGTGGGGACCGTGAGTTTTCCTTTATAGGTTCTCACGATTACAAATAAAAATGAAATTCAGTGATAACACTAGGACATGGTTACCTGTTCCTAAACAATACTTGCATCTTTTATGTTCTTGTTGTTTTACGTTGTTTATCTCAACCACCATCAAGGCTGAGATCACGCCAACTGCTCCTCCAGAGAAAGATGCCACTATGGGATCAACATCGCTAAATTTTGCATCAAAGGAAAACTTCAATGAGCTCAAAAGAGAAGCTATATATCAATAAATTTGATGAAGATTACTAATCACTTAATACGATTTGTCAACATAAAAAAGCCTACCATATTAGTATCATGTCATATAATTCTAGTTCGCATCTAAGTCTCTAACCAACCACAATAAAGAGTGCCTATTTCTACTTTTAAAATAATTTTGCCAGAATATTTATAGCATAGCATAAAATAATATGATATTATCATCCAAGACCCCAGTTTGAACCGTTACCTGACCCGACCCACCCGTTTTGCTATGCTCAGCATTACAACTATTACTAATGATCCATTACTTTTTCCTGTTTGTTGTTACCAAAAGCTGCTTTATGAATGAACACTTCTATTAGATAATGTGTAAAGATCAATGTTGAAAACAGAAAGCACAGTAAAATTACACGTTTGCCTATGTATACCTCAACTGCATTGGAAGATGCATGCTCGAAATAAAATCAGCGTATGATGTCCCTCCTATTCCTAACTTCAGCTCCAGCTGAGATGAGAGTTCACAATACAAATTAGGGTGAGCTAATTATACAATACACACATATCTTATAAATATAAAAAACGAAGTGCTCAAGTGACCCGTTATCCTGAAAATGTTGCTACCAGCTGTCTAGCTAATGAAATATAGTAGTACTAGCATTTGAAATTTCTCTAGGATAATCTATTGACTATTATTATAGGGCACAAGGTGGGACTTAATAGGTATTACCTTAGTTAAATCGTAAGTATCTACAGGTAGAGGCGGCAAAACGAGTGGGCCGGGTCGAATATCGCCATACCGGATCAAAACAGGTTCAAGTCGGTAACCAGTATGGATCATTTTGAGAACAGGGTTGAAATGGGTCGTGTCAACCCACTACTATAGCTGACATTATTTATTATTAAAAAATAATAATTTTGTTAGAGTTAATTACACAAATAGGTCCTGTGGTTTATACCTAATTTCGCCTTTGGGTACTAACTTTTTTTTAACAGGTTTAGGTTTTATGGTTTCAATTTTGTAACACCTTTGGGTACTAACACCAAAATTTGTTAATTAATGACTAAACTACCCTTGCATTTTTTTTAAGTTTATCAATGTAACACATTTGGGTACTAACACCTAATTTTATTTAAGTTTAAATCAATTTTACAAAATCTATTTATTTTTTTATTTTCATCTTTTTATTATATCTCTTAATTAACATAAAATCTATTTATTTTTTTATTTTCATATTTTTATTAAATTTCTTATTTAACATAAAATCTACTTGTTACACCAGTATTTTTTTTAAATAGATTTTTTAAATAAAATCTACTAGCTATATACTTTTATCTAAATTAAATTTCTTACTCGTTTTAAATAATGTAAACCTTACTCGTTTTCAATTTTGGATAGATATTTCATGTAAAAAAAAATTAAGCCTTTTTTAACTTGTTTTTTGTTCATTTACATTTTACTATTTTAGAAAGATATTTAATTTACATAAAACTATATAGCTAGGTATTTTAGATAAAACTATATAGCTAGGTATTTTAGATAAAACTAAAAAAATTTAAGCCTTTTTTAAACTCATTTTTTTGTAAAAAAAGATATTTAATTCACATAAAACTATATAGCTAGTAGATTTTACTGGTGTAACTAACAGATTTTATCTAAATTAAATATCTTTCTAAAATAGTAAAATGTAAATGAATAAAAAAACGAGTTAAAAAAGGCTTAAATTTTTTTACATGAAAGATATTTATTATTATCAATCATATCTATCCAAAATTGAAAACGAGTAAGGTTTACATTATTTAAAACGAGTAAGAAATTTAATTTACATAAAAGTATATAGCTAGTAGATTTTATTTAAAAAATCTATTTAAAAAAAACTAGTGTAACAAGTAGATTTTATGTTAAATAAGAAATTTAATAAAAATATGAAAATAAACAAATAAATAGATTTTATGTTAATTAAGAGATATAATAAAAAGATGAAAATAAAAAAATAAATAGATTTTGTAAAATTGATTTAAACTTAAATAAAATTAGGTGTTAGTACCCAAATGTGTTACATTGATAAACTTAAAAAAATGCAAGGGTATTTTAGTCATTAATTAACAAATTTTGGTGTTAGTACCCAAAGGTGTTACAAAATTGAAACCACAAAACCTAAACCTGTTAAAAAAAAAGTTAGTACCCAAAGGCGAAATTAGGTATAAACCACAGGACCCATTTGTGTAATTAACTCATTTTGTTATTAATATAGTTAACAGTGAAGCTTATTAAAACAATAAATGCTTTTGTTTTACTTATTTTGCTTCCCAATTAAGTTTGCTAGTCTTGGGCAAGGATAATTGTTCAAAGAAAAACATTATTGAAATTCGAAAATAGTAAAAAGTTAATAGCCAAAATGCCTTTTCAATTATTAACTTCGTTAAATTTTTAACTCATCTAGCCTAGAGTATTTTTCTAGTTCTTAAAAATTTCAAGGCTCACTAAAACTCCAGTTGCTTCCTCTGTTTCATACAAAGTGTTAATACATAACAAAGTAAACAACTGTGAGCATTTCACAGCCGAAAGAGAATAAGACAAACAATACAGGGGAGAATAACAACAAGAACAAGTAACAAAAAAGAACTTACAGTAGGTGCAAGAAGACCTCCGAAAATGATAATTCCAGAAATAAGAGAAAAACATGTGGCATAGTATTGTTTGAGATTTGCGGATGACTGCTAGAAAGAAATTATATCTTAGTTACACACTTACACGTGATGAACATTATACAGAAAGAAAAACAAAGAAGACGTCAATTAACTTGCTATAGGGATATCAATGAAATAACAGAAAGTTATATACCAGAGGAGGCAAGAAGGGGATGAACGAAGGAAAATTTGGAAGTTCGCTGTCTTGTTCTTCGTCTACAATTCCAAGTTCGGCACTTTTTATTCTCTGTTGTATCCTTAGGCGGCGAACCTGAGAAAAGCATGGCATTATGCAGTACTTATCAACGCTAACTTTGTTAAAAGGAGGTGATTAAGAAGTAATTACAAAGCAGGTACAATGAGAACCTAATAGCACTGTATTATAAATAATAGCATCTCTTCTCATTAAGTTAAACTAATAAAATGCATTTTCAATGAAAAAACTTGTTTTAATAGTTACTGACAGTGCAGATTTGAGAAACTGATATTTGAAATGAGTAGGAACCGTTAAAAAAGATACTAAGCAGTATCAGGAGGGCAAAAACAGCTTTCACGGTCTTTTAAAGCACTCTTCTTACAGTATTGGGTCATAAGAAATGTGTAAACTCGATACCATCTACGCGTTTTGGACGCTTTGGTTGTGGATGAGAGAAAAACTAAAATATAAGTGCCCTCAGGTGGGGAAAGTTTCAAGATGGGTGGTCTTCTTCCAAAGTGGACAATATTGGATAGTATGAGAAGTTAGATGGGCAAACCTCATCGAGAACGATGAGCCCCTAAGTGGTGGTTGTGACAATTTAGACATTGGTTCATAAAGAATATTTCACCCCAAATACCATCAACGTGTTTTGGGCGTTAGATTGGGGGCGTTTTAGGATGGTGACCTCCTGAGAAGTCTTCACAAATGTAATAACATAAAGTCGCGAGTTTCTAGATACCAAGGGCCGGTTATCACAACAATAATGTCCAACAACCACAATATACCAGTACAATTAAAAAGATTCAGCATCAATAACCTTAGTTTCTATTATCAAGGCTATTCAAATTTGCTTCACAAAAAACAGTACATAACGCAACTGGAGAACACACGCAACACAACACAACACAACACAACACAACACAACACAACACAACACAACATAACATATCCAAAAATAGAGAAACCTGCTCACCTCCTCCATATGCAAAAATATCTTATTCCGACGACTCCTAATATTATCCTGAATTTCCTGTATATCCATTTTATCAAAGTCCTGAACTGTTTCAGGTCCTTCAATTATACAAAACCTGTGCCAATCATCACAACAATTCAAATTCCTTCATATCAATAATCACAACACTTCAACAACAACAAATAAACTAATTAACCAACAATTAACTGAAAACCACACAATTACTATTCATAAATAGCAAATCAATAAACAATTACCCTGCAGCGTTTTTAGCAACTGAATCAGCATCAATCGAAGCAGCAGAAGCATACATAGACGCATCTGGATCGGACGATGACATCGAACGCCATCGGACGGTAGATTTAGGGTTTGTACAGAAATACCTGGAGTTATGGTGTGCAGGCGAAACATATGAACAAAACGACGGCGTTAGGGGATAGGAAACATCGAGTAATCGAGCGGAACATACCATCTCCACCGATCAGTTGTAGAAAACTTTGTGTTTCTGTTATTATATTATCATTATCATTGTGTATGTTACACACAGTAGTGTGTTTGTGTGTGTGTGTATAGAGGTAAAGACAACATGGAATCGTGAGGGTGGAGCAATTTATGCAACATACCGGATCTCTATTGGAAAGAAGGTTGGTTGATGCCACGTGTATGGGCATTATTTCTTTTCTTTTATTGTTTT
>JARYGA010045402.1:0-35284 GCA_030545235.1 Helianthus tuberosus | reverse complement strand
TATTCCGGGCTAGGATTCGAGTTACAGGAACAAGGGCCAAACCAACCACCCAAGAATGGAATCGTCGAGCGAAAACACTTGACAACCTCCTAGAAGCAACTTTTCTTGCCACCGGACCTTTCTCCATCAATTCGGAATCTGATGTCGTCACTAAACAAATTCCTTAAATTGTAGCCATTTGTTGAGTGATTTTTTTTTGGTGTCTAATCCGCATATATATGACCATTTCCCTTGATTTTCTTGATTGTATATCTCTTAAATGTCAACATATACACGTGTGATTTAGTTTACGAAGATTTTTCAATGCCGAGAACCTCGATCAGAGAGTAAAAAAGGCGTAAGGTTCACAATGGTGTAAAATTAAAATGGGATATAACGGGTTAGGATTCGAGTTATAGGAAAAGGGCCAAACCAACCACCCAAGAATGGAATTGTCGAGCGAAAACACTTGACAACCTTCTAGAAGCAGCTTTTCTTACCACCAGACCTTTCTCCATCAATTATTAATCTGATGCCGTCACTAAACACATTTCTTAAATTGTAGCCATTTGTTTAGCGTTTTTTTTTGGTGCCTAATCCGCATATATATCACCATTGCCCTTGAGTTTCTTGACTGTATATCTCTTAAATATCTACATATACACGTGTGATTTAGTTTACGAAGATTTTTCAATGCCGAGAACCTCGATCAGAGAGTAAAAAAGGCGTAAGGTTCACAATGGTGTAAAATTAAAATGGGATATATCGGGCTAGGATTCGAGTTACAGGAACAAGGGCCAAACCAACCACCCAAGAATGGAATCGTCGAACGAAAACACCTGACAACCTCCTTGAAGCAGCTTTTCTTGCCACCAGACCTTTCTCCATCAATCAGGAATCTGATGCCGTCACTAAACACATTCCTTAAATTGTAACCATTTGTTGAGTTTTTTTTTGGTGTCTAATCCGCATATATATCACCATTGCCCTTGATTTTCTTGACTGTATATCTCTTAAATGTCAACATATACACATGTGATTTTGTTTGCAAAGATTTTTCAATGCCGAGAACCTCGATCAAAGAGTAAAAAAGGCGTAAGGTTCACAATGGTGTAAAATTAAAATGGGATATACCGGGCTAGGATTCGAGTTACAGGAATAAGGGCCAAACCAACCACCAAAGAATGGAATCGTCTAGCGAAAACACTTGACAACCTCCTAGAAGCAGCTTTTCGTGGCACCAGACCTTTCTCCATCAATTAGGAATCTGATGCCGTCACTAAACACATTCCTTAAATTGTAGCCATTTGTTGAGTGTTTTTTTTTGTGTCTAATCCGCATATATATCACCATTGCCCTTGATTTTCTTGACTGTATATCTCTTAAATGTCAACATATACACATGTGATTTAGTTTACGAAGATTTTTCAATGCCGAGAACCTCGATCAGAGAGTAAAAAAGGCGTAAGGTTTGCAATGGTGTAAAATTAAAATGGGATATACCTGGCTAGGATTCGAGTTACAGGAACAAGGGCCAAACTAACCACCCAAGAATGGAATCGTCGAGTGAAAACACTTGACAACCTCCTAGAAGCAGCTTTTCTTGCCACCAGACCTTTCTCCATCAATTAGGAATCTGATGCCGTCACTAAACACATTTCTTAAATTGTAGCCATTTGTTGAGTGTTTTTGTTTGTTGGTGTCTAATCCGCATATATATCACCATTGCCCTTGATTTTCTTGACTGTATATCTCTTAAATGTCAAAATATACACGTGTGATTTAGTTTACGAAGATTTTTCAACGCCGAGAACCTCGATCAGAGAGTAAAAAGGGCGTAAAGTTAACAATGGTGTAAAATTAAAATTGGATATACCGGGCTAGGATTCGAGTTACAGGAACAAGGGCCAAACCAACCACCCAAGAATGGAATCGTCGAGCGAAAACACTTGACAACCTCCTAGAAGCAGCTTTTCTTGCCACCAGACCTTTCTCCATCAATTAGGAATCTGATGTCGTCACTAAACACATTCCTTAAATTGTGATAACCCGTAACTTCGTGGGAAAAAATAAATAAATAAATAAATAAAACCATTCGTCTTTCTTTTACAATATAATTATATGCTTATTTTATTCGACAAATTAAATTTATACTTATTTGATTTATAGTGTGCAAACGAGTATTCGAAGCTAAATCCATATCGTGTTGAACCGACCCGAACCGTTTGAACCAAAGTACATGTCTCGCGTGTTGATCCAACCCACTCGTGTGACTCGAAACTCTTGAGGCCCGAACCCTAGCATGATTTTTATACTTTTAAATTAGTTGAGAAAAAGAAGAAACAATAATAAAAATGCATACATATATTTCATGTTCATGCCCCTTTTTCGTATGAATGCATGCTTTTTGTCATAATTGTCATCCTTTCCTATATATACTATATTAATAGACAACATAGCTGCCAAACCCCCCTATCTTGCGTTTGTTTGAAATTGCAGCCCAAACCCCCCATACGTTACCCTTTTTTTTCCTCTTGTTCTCCTTGGGTTCGGCCCACTATGTCAATAAATTAGCCTCATTAATTGAGGCCCACATATAGCTACCCCAAACTGCCAGTTAACATATATTAGGTTACGTATTGCATGTTTCTCATAAATCCCCTTAAGCCAAACCCTAACTTGCGACATACTTTCCCTCTCTTGAGCTACTGTGGACGAATCAAGCCAAGGACTCACCCCCTCTTGATCGCTAGGTACGTAGCTATTAAGTTTTGATTATAGTTCTTACGGTTTACATAAGGTTTCGTTGTTAAAACTCTTAAATCTCGGCTGCGTTTTCTGTTTTATGATGATGATGATATGAGTTGCTTGTGATCTTACCATAAGTTCATGCATGCTGTTGGTTGTAACCCTTGAAACTCGGTTGTGTTCTTGATATTATTAGCATGTATTTTTGTTTTTGATGCTACATGTATTATTAAGGTTGCTAGAAATCTTGTAGTTATAGTTATAGGGGGTTGCGAGTTCTGTTAACTCTTTGAGTTGGATTAATGGGGTTAAATCTGTTTGGTAATAATAATTAGTGTTATGTGATCTAATTGATGATGAGAACCTAATGATATACATGTTTATATGTCGTTGGGTGCACTAGACAAAGATTTGCGGGATCGAGAAACGTAAACAGCAAGCTGTCTAACAGTTACAGCCGACTTTACTCGGCTGTAACGGGGTCATAATTTAACTAAATCTGGATTTTCTTGAGTCTATAACATGTTATTTTGAAATACGGATCATATGGCACTGGAATCATAATTTTTCGACACCGTTTGATATGTTTAACGAATTATTTACGAACAAACACTGAAGCTGCAAAAATCTACAGTAATTGGGTCATATGTTTTGAGTGATAACTTGCTGCATAATTGGAGTTTTGCTGTGAAATTTTTTCTGTAGATGGCCACTGATGTCGTTATAATTCTCCAACTAGAATTTCATCAATCGGACTTACGATGAATTTTTCCGTGGACTGCAGTCAGAATGTGACGAATCTGATTGCAGCCCGGTAAATGAATTTTATAAAATAATTGGTGATGAATTGGATCCCGATATTTTGACACAATAATGTTTGGATCGTTTAACACATTCTGTAATTTTTTGGGAATTTTATTGTACACGAACTATTCCGGATAACAATCCGAAAACTGCCGAAAATGCACTATATGGCTGAATATTTATTGAAGAGTATTTTAAGTCTTTTGTGACACTTGTGTTGTCGCTAAGCTATGTCGTGGTAAATGCATGCATGATATTGCTATTGTATGATAAAATGTGCTACGTGCTAGATACGGGTAGGATTCGTGTTTCCGCGTGAGCACACCCACTAACCCTTAAACGGTAATCATGTTAGGACGTGATTGACTGGTTCCACCTCACGTATTTCTTTCCATAACTTAATCTGACGAGCTAATCTAAGGTGAGTTCACACTTTCTACAAGGCATGGGATTCCCGGTGGTTTGGGAATGGGTTAACATTTAATAAGGAAACCTGCGTATTCTCCTTGGGTAGAAAACGTACTTCCAACCTCTTAGGTGAAGGGTGACAACATTGAAACCTGCGTGTTCTCTATGGGTAGGACACGTACTCCCACCCTCTTAACTGAAGGGTGACAACATTGATAGACACTAGACAAAACTCTATCATTAAGTCCCTCATTTTTATATCGACTTAATCGTCGGGCCAATGGCGAACGGGTCATTAGTTAAATAGCGCTATTAGGTTTGACAAGCCTCACACCGTGCCGCAGAGGACGGGCGTGGACTAAAGGACTTGGGCACTAGTCAATGATGATAGACATTGACAAAGGGCACATAAACATAACTACAGTCAGTAGTCGATATAGTAACGGGTCTAGTGGTTAACATGGGGAAACCCCCACTGGTTATGGTTTGGGAAACAAGGAATATGATAACTCGTGGTTTTCGAAACAACTTACGGTTTTTGGAACAACATTAAACTGGACAACCAACTGTGAACTCGCTCGACATTGTTGTTAATTCGTTGTTACATGCCTTGCAGGTCGTTAGGTATTTAGCAGGAGCTTGCATAGAAGGTGTCGTTCTGGAGCATGGACATTGAGTGTTCATGATGAACTTATGAACTTTTAAACTTATGATTTGGGTTTTGAACTATTTGCTTCCGCTGATAACATAGACTTGTTAAATTGTTTTAACACCAATTATATTGTTTGGTTTGGACTTTTACTTATTTAATTATATTGTTCAATATGATTAGTGGCTGGATCCTGGTCAGTCACGCCTCCTTCGGTGATACTCCGCTTGTGGATTTTGGGGGTGTGACATAAATTGTAGCCATTTGTTGAGTGTGTTTTTTTTGGTGTCTAATCCGCATATATATCACCATTGCCCTTGATTTTCTTGACTGTATATCTCTTAAATGTCAACATGTACACGTGTGATTTAGTTTATGAAGATTTTTCAATGCCGAGAACCTCGATTAGATAATAAAGAAGGCGTAAGGTTCACAATGGTGTAAAATTAAAATGGGATATACCGGGCTAGGATTCGAGTTACAGGAACAAGGGCTAAACCAACCACCCAAGAATGGAATCGTCGAGCGAAAACACTTGACAACCTCCTAAAAGCAGCTTTTCTTACCACCAGACCTTTCTCCATCAATTAGGAATCTGATGTCGTCACTAAACACATTCCTTAAATTGTAGCCATTTATTTAGTGTAAAAATGCTATAAAGGCCAGCATACAAAAGACTGCCCATGGTGGAGTCAAGATTTAAAGATACTCAAGCAGCTGATCAGCAGCATGAAATGCATGTATATCACCATTGCCCTTGATTGTAGCCATTTGTTTAGTGTAAACACATTCCTTAAATTGTAGCCATTTGTTTAGTGTAAAAATGCTATAAAGGCCAGCATACAAAAGACTGCCCATGGTGGAGTCAACATTCCTTAAATTGTAGCCATTTGTTGAGTGTTTTTTTTTTTGTGTCTAATCCGCATATATATCACCATTGCCCTTGATTTTCTTGACTGTATATCTCTTAAATGCCAACATATACACATGTAATTTAGTTTACGAAGATTTTTCAATGCCGAGAACATCAACCAGAGAGTAAAAAAGGCGTAAGGTTCACAATGGTGTAAAATTAAAATGGGATATACCGGGCTAGGATTCGAGTTACAGGAACAAGGGCCAAACCAACCACCTAAGAATGGAATCGTCGAGCGAGAACACTTGACAACCTCCTAGAAGCAGCTTTTCTTGAACCAGACCTTTCTCCATCAATTAGGAATCTGATTCCGTCACTAAACACATTCCTTAAATTGTAGCCATTTGTTAAGTGTTTTTTTTTTGCTGGTCTAATCCGCATATATATCACCATTGCCCTTTATTTTCTTGACTGTATTTCTCTTAAATGTCAACATATACACGTGTGATTTAGTTTACGAAGATTTTTCAATGTCGAGAACCTCGATCAGAGAGTAAAAAAGGCGTAAGGTTAACAATGGTGTAAAATTAAAATGGGATATACCGGGCTAGGATTCGAGTTACAGGAACAAGGGCCAAACCAACCACCCAAGAATGGAATCGTCGAGCGAAAACACTTGACAACCTCCTAGAAGCAACTTTTCTTGCCACCAGACCTTTCTCTATCAATTAGGAATCTTATGCCGTCACTAAACAAATTCCTTAAATTGTAGCCATTTGTTGAGTGATTTTTTTTTGGTGTCTAATCCGCATATATATGACCATTGCCCTTGATTTTCTTGATTGTATATCTCTTAAATGTCAACATATACACGTGTGATTTAGTTTACGAAGATTTTTCAATGCCGAAAACCTCGATCAGAGAGTAAAAAAGGTGTAAGGTTCACAATGGTGTAAAATTAAAATGGGATATAACGGGCTAGCATTCGAGTTACAGGAAAAAGGGCCAAACCAACCACCCAAGAATGGAATTGTCGAGTGAAAACACTTGACAACCTCCTAGAAGCAGTTATTCTTACCACCAGACCTTTCTCCATCAATTAGGAATCTGATGCCGTCATTAAACACATTTCTTAAATTGTAGCCATTTGTTTAGCGTTTTTTTTTTTGGTGTCTAATCCGCATATATATCACCATTGCCCTTGAGTTTCTTGACTGTATATCTCTTAAATATCAACATATACACGTGTGATTTAGTTTACGAAGATTTTTCAATGCCGAGAACCTCGATCAGAGAGTAAAAAAGGCGTAAGGTTCACAATGGTGTAAAATTAAAAAGGGATATATCGGGCTAGGATTCGAGCTACAGGAACAAGGTCCAAACCAACCACCCAAGAATGGAATCGTCGAACGACAACACTTGACAACCTCTTTGAAGCAGCTTTTCTTGCCACCAGACCTTTCTCCATCAATCAGGAATCTGATGCCGTCACTAAACACATTCCTTAAAATGTAACCATTTGTTGAGTGTTTTTTTTTTTGGTGTCTAATCCGCATATATATCACCATTGCCCTTGATTTTCTTGACTGTATATCTCTTAAATGTCAACATATACACATGTGATTTAGTTTACAAAGATTTTTCAATGCCGAGAACCTCGATCAGAGAGTAAAAAAGGCGTAAGGTTCACAATGGTGTAAAATTAAAATGGGATAAACCGGGCTAGGGTTCGATTTACAGGAACAAGGGCCAAACCAACCACCAAAGAATGGAATCGTCTAGCGAAAACACTTGACAACCTCCTAGAAGCAGCTTTTCCTGGCACCAGACCTTTCT
This sequence comes from Helianthus tuberosus, assembly GCA_030545235.1. NCBI lineage: Eukaryota > Viridiplantae > Streptophyta > Magnoliopsida > Asterales > Asteraceae > Helianthus > Helianthus tuberosus. Next base: position 28,004 of record JARYGA010045402.1, on the reverse strand, counting down.
CCATCAATTAGGAATCTGATTCCGTCACTAAACACATTCCTTAAATTGTAGCCATTTGTTGAGTGTTTTTTTTTGTGTCTAATCCGCATATATATCACCATTGCCCTTGATTTTCTTGACTGTATATCTCTTAAATGTCAACATATACACGTGTGATTTAGTTTACGAAGATTTTTCAATGCCGAGAACCATGATCAGAGAGTAAAAAAGGCGTAAGGTTCACAATGGTGTAAAATTAAAATGGGATATACCTGGCTAGAATTCGAGTTACAGGAACATGGGCCAAAGCAACCACCCAAGAATGGAATCGTTGAGCGAAAACACTTGACAACCTCCTAGAAGCAGCTTTTCTTGCCACCAGACCATTCTCCATCAATTAGGAATCTGATGCCGTCACTAAACACATTCCTTAAATTGTAGCCATTTGTTGAGTGTTTTTTTTGTGTTTAATCCGCATATATATCACCATTGCCCTTGATTTTCTTAACTATATATCTCTTAAATGCAAACATATACACGTGTAATTTAGTTTACGAAGATTTTTCAATGCCGAGAACCTCGACCAGAGAGTAAAAAAGGCGTAAGGTTCACAATGGTTTAAAATTAAAATGGGATATACCGGGCTAGGATTCGAGTTAAAGGAAAAAGGGCCAAACCAACCACCTAAGAATGGAATCGTCGAGCGAGAACACTTGACAACCTCCTAGAAGCAGCTTTTCTTGCACCAGACCTTTCTCCATCAATTAGGAATCTGATTCCGTCACTAAACACATTCCTTAAATTGTAGCCATTTGTTAATTGTTTTTTTTTGGGGGGTCTAATCCGCATATATATCACCATTGCCCTTTATTTTCTTGACTGTATATCTCTTAAATGTCAACATATACACGTGTGATTTAGTTTACGAAGATTTTTCAATGTCGAGAACCTCGATCAGAGAGTAAAAAAGGCGTAAGGTTAACAATGGTGTAAAATTAAAATGGGATATTCCGGGCTAGGATTCGAGTTACAGGAACAAGGGCCAAACCAACCACCCAAGAATGGAATCGTCGAGCGAAAACACTTGACAACCTCCTAGAAGCAACTTTTCTTGCCACCGGACCTTTCTCCATCAATTCGGAATCTGATGTCGTCACTAAACAAATTCCTTAAATTGTAGCCATTTGTTGAGTGATTTTTTTTTGGTGTCTAATCCGCATATATATGACCATTTCCCTTGATTTTCTTGATTGTATATCTCTTAAATGTCAACATATACACGTGTGATTTAGTTTACGAAGATTTTTCAATGCCGAGAACCTCGATCAGAGAGTAAAAAAGGCGTAAGGTTCACAATGGTGTAAAATTAAAATGGGATATAACGGGTTAGGATTCGAGTTATAGGAAAAGGGCCAAACCAACCACCCAAGAATGGAATTGTCGAGCGAAAACACTTGACAACCTTCTAGAAGCAGCTTTTCTTACCACCAGACCTTTCTCCATCAATTATTAATCTGATGCCGTCACTAAACACATTTCTTAAATTGTAGCCATTTGTTTAGCGTTTTTTTTTTGGTGCCTAATCCGCATATATATCACCATTGCCCTTGAGTTTCTTGACTGTATATCTCTTAAATATCTACATATACACGTGTGATTTAGTTTACGAAGATTTTTCAATGCCGAGAACCTCGATCAGAGAGTAAAAAAGGCGTAAGGTTCACAATGGTGTAAAATTAAAATGGGATATATCGGGCTAGGATTCGAGTTACAGGAACAAGGGCCAAACCAACCACCCAAGAATGGAATCGTCGAACGAAAACACCTGACAACCTCCTTGAAGCAGCTTTTCTTGCCACCAGACCTTTCTCCATCAATCAGGAATCTGATGCCGTCACTAAACACATTCCTTAAATTGTAACCATTTGTTGAGTTTTTTTTTGGTGTCTAATCCGCATATATATCACCATTGCCCTTGATTTTCTTGACTGTATATCTCTTAAATGTCAACATATACACATGTGATTTTGTTTGCAAAGATTTTTCAATGCCGAGAACCTCGATCAAAGAGTAAAAAAGGCGTAAGGTTCACAATGGTGTAAAATTAAAATGGGATATACCGGGCTAGGATTCGAGTTACAGGAACATGGGCCAAACCAACCACCAAAGAATGGAATCGTCTAGCGAAAACACTTGACAACCTCCTAGAAGCAGCTTTTCGTGGCACCAGACCTTTCTCCATCAATTAGGAATCTGATGCCGTCACTAAACACATTCCTTAAATTGTAGCCATTTGTTGAGTGTTTTTTTTTGTGTCTAATCCGCATATATATCACCATTGCCCTTGATTTTCTTGACTGTATATCTCTTAAATGTCAACATATACACATGTGATTTAGTTTACGAAGATTTTTCAATGCCGAGAACCTCGATCAGAGAGTAAAAAAGGCGTAAGGTTTGCAATGGTGTAAAATTAAAATGGGAAATACCTGGCTAGGATTCGAGTTACAGGAACAAGGGCCAAACTAACCACCCAAGAATGGAATCGTCGAGTGAAAACACTTGACAACCTCCTAGATGCAGCTTTTCTTGCCACCAGACCTTTCTCCATCAATTAGGAATCTGATGCCGTCACTAAACACATTTCTTAAATTGTAGCCATTTGTTGAGTGTTTTTGTTTTTTGGTGTCTAATCCGCATATATATCACCATTGCCCTTGATTTTCTTGACTGTATATCTCTTAAATGTCAAAATATACACGTGTGATTTAGTTTACGAAGATTTTTCAACGCCGAGAACCTCGATCAGAGAGTAAAAAGGGCGTAAAGTTAACAATGGTGTAAAATTAAAATTGGATATACCGGGCTAGGATTCGAGTTACAGGAACAAGGGCCAAACCAACCACCCAAGAATGGAATCGTCGAGCGAAAACACTTGACAACCTCCTAGAAGCAGCTTTTCTTGCCACCAGACCTTTCTCCATCAATTAGGAATCTGATGTCGTCACTAAACACATCCCTTAAATTGTGATAACCCGTAACTTCGTGGGAAAAAATAAATAAATAAATAAAACCATTCGTCTTTCTTTTACAATATAATTATATGCTTATTTTATTCGACAAATTAAATTTATACTTATTTGATTTATAGTGTGCAAACGAGTATTCGAAGCTAAATCCATATCGTGTTGAACCGACCCGAACCGTTTGAACCAAAGTACATGTCTCGCGTGTTGATCCAACCCACTCGTGTGACTCGAAACTCTTGAGGCCCGAACCCTAGCATGATTTTTATACTTTTAAATTAGTTGAGAAAAAGAAGAAACAATAATAAAAATGCGTACATATATTTCATGTTCATGCCCCTTTTTCGTATGAATGCATGCTTTTTGTCATAATTGTCATCCTTTCCTATATATACTATATTAATAGACAACATAGCTGCCAAACCCCCCTATCTTGCGTTTGTTTGAAATTGCAGCCCAAACCACCCATACGTTACCCTTTTTTTTTCCTCTTGTTCTCCTTGGGTTCGGCCCACTATGTCAATAAATTAGCCTCATTAATTGAGGCCCACATATAGCTACCCCAAACTGCCAGTTAACATATATTAGGTTACGTATTGCATGTTTCTCATAAATCCCCTTAAGCCAAACCCTAACTTGCGACATACTTTCCCTCTCTTGAGCTACTGTGGACGAATCAAGCCAAGGAATCACCCCCTCTTGATCGCTAGGTACGTAGCTATTAAGTTTTGATTATAGTTCTTACGGTTTACATAAGTTTTCGTTGTTAAAACTCTTAAATCTCGGCTGCGTTTTCTGTTTTATGATGATGATGATATGAGTTGCTTGTGATCTTACCATAAGTTCATGCATGCTGTTGGTTGTAACCCTTGAAACTCGGTTGTGTTCTTGATATTATTAGCATGTATTTTTGTTTTTGATGCTACATGTATTATTAAGGTTGCTAGAAATCTTGTAGTTATAGTTATAGGGGGTTGCGAGTTCTGTTAACTCTTTGAGTTGGATTAATGGGGTTAAATCTGTTTGGTAATAATAATTAGTGTTATGTGATCTAATTGATGATGAGAACCTAATGATATACATGTTTATATGTCGTTGGGTGCACTAGACAAAGATTTGCGGGATCGAGAAACGTAAACAGCAAGCTGTCTAACAGTTACAGCCGACTTTACTCGGCTGTAACGGGGTCATAATTTAACTAAATCTGGATTTTCTTGAGTCTATAACATGTTATTTTGAAATACGGATCATATGGCACTGGAATCATAATTTTTCGACACCGTTTGATATGTTTAACGAATTATTTACGAACAAACACTGAAGCTGCAAAAATCTGCAGTAATTGGGTCATATGTTTTGAGTGATAACTTGCTGCATAATTGGAGTTTTGCTGTGAAATTTTTTCTGTAGATGGCCACTGATGTCGTTATAATTCTCCAACTAGAATTTCATCAATCGGACTTACGATGAATTTTTCCGTGGACTGCAGTCAGAATGTGACGAATCTGATTGCAGCCCGGTAAATGAATTTTATAAAATAATTGGTGATGAATTGGATCCCGATATTTTGACACAATAATGTTTGGATCGTTTAACACATTCTGTAATTTTTTGGGAATTTTATTGTACACGAACTATTCCGGATAACAATCCGAAAACTGCCGAAAATGCACTATATGGCTGAATATTTATTGAAGAGTATTTTAAGTCTTTTGTGACACTTGTGTTGTCGCTAAGCTATGTCGTGGTAAATGCATGCATGATATTGGTATTGTATGATAAAATGTGCTACGTGCTAGATACGGGTAGGATTCGTGTTTCCGCGTGAGCACACCCACTAACCCTTAAACGGTAATCATGTTAGGACGTGATTGACTGGTTCCACCTCACGTATGTCTTTCCATAACTTAATCTGACGAGCTAATCTAAGGTGAGTTCACACTTTCTACAAGGCATGGGATTCCCGATGGTTTGGGAATGGGTTAACGTTTAATAAGGAAACCTGCGTATTCTCCTTGGGTAGAAAACGTACTTCCAACCTCTTAGGTGAAGGGTGACAACATTGAAACCTGCGTGTTCTCTATGGGTAGGACACGTACTCCCACCCTCTTAACTGAAGGGTGACAACATTGATAGACACTAGACAAAACTCTATCATTAAGTCCCTCATTTTTATATCGACTTAATCGTCGGGCCAATGGCGAACGGGTCATTAGTTAAATAGCGCTATTAGGTTTGACAAGCCTCACACCGTGCCGCAGAGGACGGGCGTGGACTAAAGGACTTGGGCACTAGTCAATGATGATAGACATTGACAAAGGGCACATAAACATAACTACAGTCAGTAGTCGATATAGTAACGGGTCTAGTGGTTAACATGGGGAAACCCCCACTGGTTATGGTTTGGGAAACAAGGAATATGATAACTCGTGGTTTTCGAAACAATTTACGGTTTTTGGAACAACATTAAACTGGACAACCAACTGTGAACTCGCTCGACATTGTTGTTAATTCGTTGTTACATGCCTTGCAGGTCGTTAGGTATTTAGCAGGAGCTTGCATAGAAGGTGTCGTTCTGGAGCATGGACATTGAGTGTTCATGATGAACTTATGAACTTTTAAACTTACGATTTGGGTTTTGAACTATTTGCTTCCGCTGATAACATAGACTTGTTAAACTGTTTTAACACCAATTATATTGTTTGGTTTGGACTTTTACTTATTTAATTATATTGTTCAATATGATTAGTGGCTGGATCCTGGTCAGTCACGCCTCCTTCGGTGATACTCCGCTTGTGGATTTTGGGGGTGTGACATAAATTGTAGCCATTTGTTGAGTGTGTTTTTTTTGGTGTCTAATCCGCATATATATCACCATTGCCCTTGATTTTCTTGACTGTATATCTCTTAAATGTCAACATGTACACGTGTGATTTAGTTTATGAAGATTTTTCAATGCCGAGAACCTCGATTAGATAGTAAAGAAGGCGTAAGGTTCACAATGGTGTAAAATTAAAATGGGATATACCGGGCTAGGATTCGAGTTACAGGAACAAGGGCTAAACCAACCACCCAAGAATGGAATCGTCGAGCGAAAACACTTGACAACCTCCTAAAAGCAGCTTTTCTTACCACCAGACCTTTCTCCATCAATTAGGAATCTGATGTCGTCACTAAACACATTCCTTAAATTGTAGCCATTTGTTTAGTGTTTTTTTTGGTGTCTAATCCGCATATATATCACCATTGCCTTTTATTTTCTTGACTGTATATCTCTTAAATGTCAACATATACACGTGTGATTTAGTTTACAAAGATTTTTCAATGCCGAGAACCTCGATCAGAGACTAAAAAAGGCGTAAGGTTCACAATGGTGTAAAATTAAAATGGGATATACCTGGCTAGGATTCGAGTTAAAGGAACAAGGGCCAAACCAACCACCCAAGAATGGAATCGTCGAGCGAAAACACTTGACAACCTCCTAGAAGCAGCTTTTCTTGCCACCAGACCTTTCTCCATCAATTCGGAATCTGATTCCGTCACTAAACACATTCCTTAAATTGTAGCCATTTGTTGAGTGATTTTTTTGTGCCTAAACCGCATATATATCACCATTGCCCTTGATTTTCTTGACTGTATATCTCTTAAATGTCAACATATACATGTGTGATTTAGTTTACGAAGATTTTTCAATGCCGAGAACCTCGATCAAAGAGTAAAAAAGGCTTAAGGTTCACAATGGTGTAAAATTAAAATGGGATATACCGGGCTAGGATTCGAGTTACAGGAACAAGGGCCAAACCAACCACCCAAGAATGGAATCGTCGAGCGAAAACACTTGACAAACTCCTAGAAGTAGCTTTTCTTGCCACTAGATCTTTCTCCATCAATTAGGAATCTGATGTCGTCACTAAACACATTCCTTAAATTGTAGCCATTTGTTGAGTGTTTTTTTTTTGGTTTCTAATCCGCATGTATATCACCATTGCCCTTGATTTTCTTGACTGTATATCTCTTAAATGTCAACATATACACGTGTGATTTAGTTTACGAAAATTTTTCAATGCCAAGAACCTCGATCAGAATAAAAAAGGCGTAAGGTTCACAATGGTGTAGAATTAAAATGGGATATACCGGGCTAGGATTCGAGTTGTAGGAACAAGGGCCAAACGAACCACCCAAGAATGGAATCGTCGAGCGAAAACACTTGACAACCTCCTAGAATCAGCTTTTCTTGCCACCAGACCTTTCTCCATCAATTAGGAATCTGATGTAGTCACTAAACACATTCCTTAAATTGTATCCATTTGTTGAGTGTTTTTTTTTGGTGTCAAATCCGCATATATATCACCATTGCCCTTGATTTTCTTCACTGTATATCTCTTAAATGTCAACATATAAACATGTGATTTAGTTTATGAAGATTTTTCAATGCTGAGAACCTCGATCAGAGAGTAAAAAAGGCGTAAGGTTCACAATGGTGTAAAATTAAAATGGGATATACCGAGCTAGGATTCGAGTTACAGGAACAAGGGCCAAACCAACCACCCAAGAATGGAATCGTCAAGCGAAAACACTTGACAACCTCCTAGAAGCAGCTTTTCTTGCCACCAGAGCTTTCTCCATCAATTAGGAATCTGATGTCGTCACTAAACACATTCCTTAAATTGTAGCCATTTGTTGAGTGTTTTTTTTTGTGTTTAATCCGCATATATATCACCCTTGCCCTTGATTTCTTGACTGTATATCTCTTAAATGTCAACATTTACACGTGTGATTTAGTTTACGAATATTTTTCAATGCCGAGAACCTAGATCAAAGAGTAAAAAAGGCGTAAGGTTCACAATGGTGTAAAATTAAAATGGGATATACCTGGTTAGGATTCGAGTTACAGGAACAAGGGCCAAACCAAACACCCAATAATGGAATCGTGGAGCAAAAACACTTGACAACCTCCTAGAAGCAGCTTTCCTTGCCACCAGACCTTTCTCCATCAATTAGGAATCTGATGCCGACACTAAACACATTCCTTAACTTATAGCCATTTGCTGAGTGTTTTTTTGGTGTCTAATCCGCATATATATCACCATTGCCCATGATTTTCTTGACTATATATCTCTTAAATGTCAACATATACACGTGTGATTTAGTTAACGAAGATTTTTCAATACCGAAAACCTCGATCAGAGAGTAAAAAAGGCGTAAGGTTAACAATGGTATAAAATTAAAATGGGATATACCGGGCTAGGATTCGAGTTATAGGAACATGGGCCAAACCAACCACCCAAGAATGGAATCGTCGAGCGAAAACACTTGACAACCTCCTAGAAGCAGCTTTTCTTGCCACCAGACCTTTCTCCATCAATTAGGAATCTGATGCCGTCACAAAACACATTCCTTAAATTGTAGCCATTTGTTGAGTGTTTTTTTTGTGTCTAATCCACATATATATCACCATTACCCTTGATTTTCTTGACTGTATATCTCTTAAATGTCAACATATACACGTGTGATTTAGTTTACGAAGATTTTTCAATGCCGAGAACCTCGATCAGAGAGTAAAAAAGGCGTAATGTTCACAATGGTGTAAAATTAAAATGGGATATACCTGGCTAGGATTCGAGTTATAGGAACAATGGCCAAACAAACCACCCAAGAATGGAATCGTCGAGCGAAAACACTTGACAACCTCCTAGAAGCAGCTTTTCCTACCACCAGACCTTTCTACATCAATTAGGAACCTGATGTCGTCACTAAACACATTCCTTAAATTGTAGCCATTTGTTGAGTGTTTTTTTTGGTGTCTAATCCGCATATATATCACCATTGCCCTTCATTTTCTTGACTGTATATCTCTTAAATGTCAACATATACACGTGTGATTTAGTTTACGAAGATTTTTCAATGCCGAGAACCTCGATCAGAGAGTAAAAAAGTCGTAAGGTTCACAATGGTATAAAATTAAAATGGGATATACCGGGCTAGGATTCGAGTTACAGGAACAAGGGCCAAACCAACCACCCAAGAATGGAATCGTCGAGCGAAAACACTTGACAACCTCCTAGAAGCAGCTTTTCTTGCCACCAGAGCTTTCTCCATCAATTAAGAATCTGATGCCGTCACGAAACACATTCCTTAAATTGTAGCCATTTGTTGAGTGTTTTTTTTTTTGTGTCTAATCCGCATATATATCACCGTTGCCCTTCATTTTCTTGACTGTATATCTCTTAAATGTCAACATATACACGTGTGATTTAGTTTACGAAGATTTTTCAATGCCGAGAACCTCGATCAGAGAGTAAAAAAGTCGTAAGGTTCACAATGGTGTAAAATTAAAATGGGATATACCGGGCTAGGATTCGAGTTACAGGAACAAGGGCCAAACCAACCACCCAAGAATGGAATCGTCGAGCGAAAACACTTGACAACCTCCTAGAAGCAGCTTTTCTTGCCACCAGACCTTTCTCCATCAATCAAGAATCTGATGCCGTCACGAAACACATTCCCTAAATTGTAGCCATTTGTTGAGTGGTTTTTTTTGTGTCTAATCCGCATATATATCACCATTGCCATTGATTTTCTTGACTGTATATCTCTTAAATGTCAACATATACACGTGTGATTTAGTTTACGAAGATTTTTCAATGCCGACAATCTCGATCAGAGAGTAAAAAAGGCGTAAGGTTCACAATGGTGTAAAATTAAAATGGGATATACCTGGCTAGGATTCATGTTACAGAAATAAGGGCCAAACCAACCACCCAAGAATGGAATCGTCAAGCGAAAAAACTTGACAACCTCCTAGAAGCAGCTTTTCTTGCCACCGGACCTTTCTCCATCAATTAGAAACCTGATGCCGTCACTAAACACATTCCTTAAATTGTAGCCATTTGTTGAGTTTTTTTTTTGTGTCTAATCCGCATATATATCACCATTGCCCTTGATTTTCTTGACTGTATATCTCTTAAATGCCAACATATACACGTGTGATTTAGTATTTGAAGATTTTTCAATGCCGAGAACCTCGATTAGAGAGTAAAAATGGCGTAAGGTTCACAATGGTGTAAAATTAAAATGGGAAATACCGGGCTAGGATTCGAGTTAGAGGAACAAGGGCCAAACCAACCACCCAAGAATGGAATCGTCGAGCGAAAACACTTGACAACCTCTTAGAAGCAGCTTTTCTTACCACCAGACCTTTTTCCATCAATTAGGAATCTGATGCCGTCACTAAACACATTCCTTAAATTGTAGCCATTTGTTGAGTGTTTTTTTGTGTCTAATCCCTATATATATCACCATTGCCCTTGATTTTCTTGACTGTATATATCTTTAATGTCAACATATACACGTATGATTTAGTTTACGAAGATTTTTCAATGCCGAGAACCTCGATCAGAGAGTAAAATAGGCGTAAGGTTCACAATGGTGTAAAATTAAAATGGGATATACCGGGCTAGGATTCGAGTTACAGGAAAAAGGGCCAAACCAACCACCCAAGAATGGAATCGTCGAGCGAAAACACTTGACAACCTCCTAGAAGCAGCTTTTCTTGCCACCAGACCTTTCTCAATCAATTAGGAATCTGATGCCGTCACTAAACACATTCCTTAAATTGTAGCCATTTGTTGAGTGTTTTTTTGTGTCTAATCCGCATATATATCACCATTGTCCTTGGTTTTCTTGACTGTATATCTCTTAAATGTCAACATATACACGTGTGATTTAGTTTACGAAGATTTTTCAATGCCGAGAACCTCGATCAGAGAGTAAAAAAGGCGTAAGGTTCACAATGATGTAAAATTAAAATGGGATATACCGGGCTTGGATTCGAGTTACAGGAACAAGCGCCAAACCAACCACCCAAATATGGAATCGTCGAGCGAAAACACTTGACAACCTCCTAGAACCAGCTTTTCTTGCCACTAGACCTTTCTCCATCAATTAGGAATCTGATGTCGTCACTAAACACATTCCTTAAATTGTAGCCATTTGTTGAGTGTTTTTTTTATGTCTAATCCGCGTATATATCATCATTGCTCTTGATTTTCTTGACTGTATATCTCTTAAATGTAAACGTGTACACGCTTGATTTAGTTTACGAAGATTTTTTCAATGCCAAGAACCTCGATCAGAGAGTAAAAAAGGCGTAAAGTTCACAATGGTGTAAAATTGAAATGGGATATACCGGGCTAGGATTCGAGTTACAGGAACAAGGGCCAAACCAACCACCCAAGAATGGAATCGTCGAGTGAAAACACTTGACATCCTCCTAGAAGCAGCTTTTCTTCCCACCAGTCCTTTCCCCATCAATTAGGAATCTGATGCCGTCACTAAACACATTCCTTAAATTGTAGCCATTTGTTGAGTGTTTTTTTTTTTTGTGTCTAATCCATATATATATCACCATTACCCTTGATTTTCTTGACTGTATATCTCCTAAATATCAACATATACACGTGTGATTTAGTTTACGAAGATTTTTCAATGCCGAGAACCTCAATCAAAGAGTAAAAAAGGTGTAAGGTTCACAATGGTGTAAAATTAAAATGGGATATACCTAGCTAGGATTTGAGTTACAGGAACAAGGGCCAAACCAACCACTTAAGAATGGATTCGTCGAGCGAAAACACTTGACAACCTCCTAGAAACAGCTTTTCTTGCCACCAGACCTTTCTCCATAAATTAGGAATCTGATGCCGTCACTAAACACATTGCTTAAATTGTAGCCATTTTTTGAGTGTTTTTTTTTTTGTGTCTAATCCGCATATATATCACCATTGCCCTTGATTTTCTTGACTGTATATCTCTTAAATGTCAACATATACACGTGTGATTTAGTTTACGAAGATTTTTCAACGCCGAGAACCTCGATCAGAGAGTAAAAAAGGCGTAAGGTTCACAATGGTGTAAAATTTAAATGGGATATACCTAGCTAGGATTCGAGTTACAGGAACAAGGGCCAAACCAACCACTCAAGAATGGAATCGTCGAGCGAAAACACTTGACAACCTCCTAGAAACAGCTTTTCTTGCCACCAGACGTTTCTCCATAAATTAGGAATCTGATGCCGTCACTAAACACATTGCTTAAATTGTAGCCATTTGTTGAGTGTTTTTTTTGTGTGTCTAATCCGCATATATATCACCATTGCATTTGATTTTCTTGACTGTATATCTCTTAAATGTCAACATATACACGTGTCATTTAGTTTACAAAGATTTTTCAATGCCAAGATCCTCGATCAGAGAGTAAAAAAGGCGTAAGGTTCACAATGGTGTAAAATTAAAATGGGATATATCGGGCTAGGATTCGAGTTACAGGAACAAGGGCCAAACCAACCACCCAAGAATGGAATCGTCGAGCGAAAACACTTGACAACCTCCTAGAAGCAGCTTTTCCTACCACCAGACCTTTCTCCATCAATTAGGAACCTGATGCCGTCACTAAACACATTCCTTAAATTGTAGCCATTTGTTGAGTGTTTTTTTTTGTGTCTAATCCGCATATATATCACCATTGCCCTTGATTTTCTTGACTGTATATCTCTTAAATGTCAACATATACACGTGTGATTTAGTTTACGAAGATTTTTCAATGCCGAGAACCTCGATCAGAGAGTAAAAAAGTCGTAAGGTTCACAATGCTGTAAAATTAAAATGGTATATACCGGGCTAGGATTCGAGTTACAGGAACAAGGGCCAAACCAACCACCCAAGAATGGAATCGTCGAGCGAAAACACTTGACAACCTCCTAGAAGCAGCTTTTCTTGCCACCAGACCTTTCTCCATCAATTAAGAATCTGATGCCGTCACGAAACACATTCCTTAAATTGTAGCCATTTGTTGAGTGTTTTTTTTTTGTGTCTAATCCGCATATATGTCACCATTGCCCTTGATTTTCTTGTCTGTATATCTCTAAAATGTCAACATATACACGTGTGATTTAGTTTACGAAGATTTTTCAATGCCGAGAACCTCCATCAGCGAGTAAAAAAGACGTAAGGTTCACAATGGTGTAAAATTAAAATGGGATATAACGGGCTAGGATTCGAGTTACAGGAACAAGGGCCAAACCAACCATCCAAGAATGGAATCGTCGAGCGAAAACACTTGACAACATCCTAGAAGCAGCTTTTCTTGCCACCAGACCTTTCTCCATCAATTAGGAATCTGATTCCGTCACTAAACACATTCCTTACGCTGTAGCCATTTGTTGAGTGTTTTTTTTTTGTGTCTAATCCGCATATATATATCACCATTGCCCTTGATTTTCTTGACTGTATATCTCTTAAATGTCAACATATACACGTGTGATTTAGTTTACGAAGATTTTTCAATGCCGAGAACCTCGATCAGAGAGTAAAAAAGGCGTAAGGTTCACAATGGTGTAAAATTAAAATGGGATATACCGGGCTAGAATTCGAGTTACAGGAACAAGGGCCAAACGAACCATCCAAGAATGGAATCGTCGAGCGAAAATACTTGACAACCTCCTAGAAGCAGCTTTTCTTAGCACCAGACCTTTCTCCATCAATTAGGAATCTGATGCCGTCACTAAACACATTCCTTAAATTGTAGCCATTTGTTGAGTGTTTTTTTTGTGTCTAATCCGCATATATATCACCATTGCCCTTGATTTTCTTGACTGTATATCTCTTAAATGTCAACATATACACGTGTGATTTAGTTTACGAAGATTTTTCAACGCCGAGAACCTCGATCAGAGAGTAAAAAAGGCGTAAGGTTCACAATGGTGTAAAATTTAAATGGGATATACCTAGCTAGGATTCGAGTTACAGGAACAAGGGCCAAACCAACCACTCAAGAATGGAATCGTCGAGCGAAAACACTTGACAACCTCCTAGAAACAGCTTTTCTTGCCACCAGACGTTTCTCCATAAATTAGGAATCTGATGCCGTCACTAAACACATTGCTTAAATTGTAGCCATTTGTTGAGTGTTTTTTTTGTGTGTCTAATCCGCATATATATCACCATTGCATTTGATTTTCTTGACTGTATATCTCTTAAATGTCAACATATACACGTGTCATTTAGTTTACAAAGATTTTTCAATGCCAAGATCCTCGATCAGAGAGTAAAAAAGGCGTAAGGTTCACAATGGTGTAAAATTAAAATGGGATATATCGGGCTAGGATTCGAGTTACAGGAACAAGGGCCAAACCAACCACCCAAGAATGGAATCGTCGAGCGAAAACACTTGACAACCTCCTAGAAGCAGCTTTTCCTACCACCAGACCTTTCTCCATCAATTAGGAACCTGATGCCGTCACTAAACACATTCCTTAAATTGTAGCCATTTGTTGAGTGTTTTTTTTTGTGTCTAATCCGCATATATATCACCATTGCCCTTGATTTTCTTGACTGTATATCTCTTAAATGTCAACATATACACGTGTGATTTAGTTTACGAAGATTTTTCAATGCCGAGAACCTCGATCAGAGAGTAAAAAAGTCGTAAGGTTCACAATGCTGTAAAATTAAAATGGTATATACCGGGCTAGGATTCGAGTTACAGGAACAAGGGCCAAACCAACCACCCAAGAATGGAATCGTCGAGCGAAAACACTTGACAACCTCCTAGAAGCAGCTTTTCTTGCCACCAGACCTTTCTCCATCAATTAAGAATCTGATGCCGTCACGAAACACATTCCTTAAATTGTAGCCATTTGTTGAGTGTTTTTTTTTTTGTGTCTAATCCGCATATATGTCACCATTGCCCTTGATTTTCTTGTCTGTATATCTCTAAAATGTCAACATATACACGTGTGATTTAGTTTACGAAGATTTTTCAATGCCGAGAACCTCCATCAGCGAGTAAAAAAGACGTAAGGTTCACAATGGTGTAAAATTAAAATGGGATATAACGGGCTAGGATTCGAGTTACAGGAACAAGGGCCAAACCAACCATCCAAGAATGGAATCGTCGAGCGAAAACACTTGACAACATCCTAGAAGCAGCTTTTCTTGCCACCAGACCTTTCTCCATCAATTAGGAATCTGATTCCGTCACTAAACACATTCCTTACGCTGTAGCCATTTGTTGAGTGTTTTTTTTTTGTGTCTAATCCGCATATATATATCACCATTGCCCTTGATTTTCTTGACTGTATATCTCTTAAATGTCAACATATACACGTGTGATTTAGTTTACGAAGATTTTTCAATGCCGAGAACCTCGATCAGAGAGTAAAAAAGGCGTAAGGTTCACAATGGTGTAAAATTAAAATGGGATATACCGGGCTAGAATTCGAGTTACAGGAACAAGGGCCAAACGAACCATCCAAGAATGGAATCGTCGAGCGAAAATACTTGACAATCTCCTAGAAGCAGCTTTTCTTAGCACCAGACCTTTCTCCATCAATTAGGAATCTGATGCCGTAACTAAACACATTCCTTAAATTGTAGCCATTTGTTGAGTGTTTTTTTTGTGTCTAATCCGCATATATATCACCATTGCCCTTGATTTTCTTGACTGTATATCTCTTAAATGTCAACATATACACGTGTGATTTAGTTTACGAAGATTTTTCAACGCCGAGAACCTCGATCAGAGAGTAAAAAAGGCGTAAGGTTCACAATGGTGTAAAATTTAAATGGGATATACCTAGCTAGGATTCGAGTTACAGGAACAAGGGCCAAACCAACCACTCAAGAATGGAATCGTCGAGCGAAAACACTTGACAACCTCCTAGAAACAGCTTTTCTTGCCACCAGACCTTTCTCCATAAATTAGGAATCTGATGCCGTCACTAAACACATTGCTTAAATTGTAGCCATTTGTTGAGTGTTTTTTTTTTTTTTTTGTGTCTAATCCGCATATATATCACCATTGCATTTGATTTTCTTGACTGTATATCTCTTAAATGTCAACATATACAAGTGTCATTTAGTTTACAAAGATTTTTCAATGCCAAGATCCTCGATCAGAGAGTAAAAAAGGCGTAAGGTTCACAATGGTGTAAAATTTAAATGGGATATACCTAGCTAGGATTCGAGTTACAGGAACAAGGGCCAAACCAACCACTCAAGAATGGAATCGTCGAGCGAAAACACTTGACAACCTCCTAGAAACAGCTTTTCTTGCCACCAGACCTTTCTCCATAAATTAGGAATCTGATGCCGTCACTAAACACATTGCTTAAATTGTAGCCATTTGTTGAGTGTTTTTTTTTGTGTCTAATCCGCATATATATCACCATTGCATTTGATTTTCTTGACTGTATATCTCTTAAATGTCAACATATACACGTGTGATTTAGTTTACGAAGATTTTTCAACGCCGAGAACCTCGATCAGAGAGTAAAAAAGGCGTAAGGTTCACAATGGTGTAAAATTTAAATGGGATATACCTAGCTAGGATTCGAGTTACAGGAACAAGGGCCAAACCAACCACTCAAGAATGGAATCGTCGAGCGAAAACACTTGACAACCTCCTAGAAACAGCTTTTCTTGCCACCAGACCTTTCTCCATAAATTAGGAATCTGATGCCGTCACTAAACACATTGCTTAAATTGTAGCCATTTGTTGAGTGTTTTTTTTTGTGTCTAATCCGCATATATATCACCATTGCATTTGATTTTCTTGACTGTATATCTCTTAAATGTCAACATATACACGTGTCATTTAGTTTACAAAGTTTTTTCAATGCCAAGATCCTCGATCAGAGAGTAAAAAAGGCGTAAGGTTCACAATGGTGTAAAATTAAAATGGGATATATCGGGCTAGGATTCGAGTTACAGGAACAAGGGCCAAACCAACCACCCAAGAATGGAATCGTCGAGCGAAAACACTTGACAACCTCCTAGAAGCAGCTTTTCCTACCACCAGACCTTTCTCCATCAATTAGGAACCTGATGCCGTCACTAAACACATTCCTTAAATTGTAGCCATTTGTTGAGTGTTTTTTTTTGTGTCTAATCCGCATATATATCACCATTGCCCTTGATTTTCTTGACTGTATATCTCTTAAATGTCAACATATACACGTGTGATTTAGTTTACGAAGATTTTTCAACGCCGAGAACCTCGATCAGAGAGTAAAAAAGGCGTAAGGTTCACAATGGTGTAAAATTTAAATGGGATATACCTAGCTAGGATTCGAGTTACAGGAACAAGGGCCAAACCAACCACTCAAGAATGGAATCGTCGAGCGAAAACACTTGACAACCTCCTAGAAACAGCTTTTCTTGCCACCAGACCTTTCTCCATAAATTAGGAATCTGATGCCGTCACTAAACACATTGCTTAAATTATAGCCATTTGTTGAGTGTTTTTTTTTTGTGTCTAATCCGCATATATATCACCATTGCATTTGATTTTCTTGACTGTATATCTCTTAAATGTCAACATATACACGTGTCATTTAGTTTACAAAGTTTTTTCAATGCCAAGATCCTCGATCAGAGAGTAAAAAAGGCGTAAGGTTCACAATGGTGTAAAATTAAAATGGGATATATCGGGCTAGGATTCGAGTTACAGGAACAAGGGCCAAACCAACCACCCAAGAATGGAATCGTCGAGCGAAAACACTTGACAACCTCCTAGAAGCAGCTTTTCCTACCACCAGACCTTTCTCCATCAATTAGGAACCTGATGCCGTCACTAAACACATTCCTTAAATTGTAGCCATTTGTTGAGTGTTTTTTTTTGTGTCTAATCCGCATATATATCACCATTGCCCTTGATTTTCTTGACTGTATATCTCTTAAATGTCAACATATACACGTGTGATTTAGTTTACGAAGATTTTTCAATGCCGAGAACCTCGATCAGAGAGTAAAAAAGTCGTAAGGTTCACAATGCTGTAAAATTAAAATGGTATATACCGGGCTAGGATTCGAGTTACAGGAACAAGGGCCAAACCAACCACCCAAGAATGGAATCGTCGAGCGAAAACACTTGACAACCTCCTAGAAGCAGCTTTTCTTGCCACCAGACCTTTCTCCATCAATTAAGAATCTGATGCCGTCACGAAACACATTCCTTAAATTGTAGCCATTTGTTGAGTGTTTTTTTTTTTTGTGTCTAATCCGCATATATGTCACCATTGCCCTTGATTTTCTTGTCTGTATATCTCTAAAATGTCAACATATACACGTGTGATTTAGTTTACGAAGATTTTTCAATGCCGAGAACCTCCATCAGCGAGTAAAATAGGCGTAAGGTTCACAATGGTGTAAAATTAAAATGGGATATAACGGGCTAGGATTCGAGTTACAGGAACAAGGGCCAAACCAACCATCCAAGAATGGAATCGTCGAGCGAAAACACTTGACAACATCCTAGAAGCAGCTTTTCTTGCCACCAGACCTTTCTCCATCAATTAGGAATCTGATTCCGTCACTAAACACATTCCTTACGCTGTAGCCATTTGTTGAGTGTTTTTTTTGTGTCTAATCCGCATATATATATCACCATTGCCCTTGATTTTCTTGACTGTATATCTCCTAAATGTCAACATATACACGTGTGATTTAGTTTACGAAGATTTTTCAATGCCGAGAACCTCGATCAGAGAGTAAAAAAGGCGTAAGGTTCACAACGGTGTAAAATTAAAATGGGATATACCGGGCTAGAATTCGAGTTACAGGAACAAGGGCCAAACGAACCATCCAAGAATGGAATCGTCGAGCGAAAACACTTGACAACCTCCTAGAAGCAGCTTTTCTTAGCACCAGACCTTTCTCCATCAATTAGGAATTTGATGCCGTCACTAAACACATTCCTTAAATTGTAGCCATTTGTTGAGTGCTTTTTTTGTGTCTAATCCGCATATATATCACCATTGCCCTTGATTTTCTTGACTGTATATCTCTTAAATGTTAACATATACACGTGTGATTTAGTTTACGAAGATTTTTCAACGCCGAGAACCTCGATCAGAGAGTAAAAAAGGCGTAAGGTTCACAATGGTGTAAAATTTAAATGGGATATACCTAGCTAGGATTCGAGTTACAGGAACAAGGGCCAAACCAACCACTCAAGAATGGAATCGTCGAGCGAAAACACTTGACAACCTCCTAGAAACAGCTTTTCTTGCCACCAGACCTTTCTCCATAAATTAGGAATCTGATGCCGTCACTAAACACATTGCTTAAATTGTAGCCATTTTTTGAGTGTTTTTTTTTGTGTCTAATCCGCATATATATCACCATTGCATTTGATTTTCTTGACTGTATATCTCTTAAATGTCAACATATACACGTGTCATTTAGTTTACAAAGATTTTTCAATGCCAAGATCCTCGATCAGAGAGTAAAAAAGGCGTAAGGTTCACAATGGTGTAAAATTAAAATGGGATATATCGGGCTAGGATTCGAGTTACAGGAACAAGGGCCAAACCAACCACCCAAGAATGGAATCGTCGAGCGAAAACACTTGACAACCTCCTAGAAGCAGCTTTTCCTACCACCAGACCTTTCTCCATCGATTAGGAACCTGATGCCGTCACTAAACACATTCCTTAAATTGTAGGCATTTGTTAAGTGTTTTTTTTGTGTCTAATCCGCATATATATCACCATTGCCCTTGATTTTCTTGACTGTATATCTCTTAAATGTCAACATATACACGTGTGATTTAGTTTACGAAGATTTTTCAATGCCGAGAACCTCGATCAGAGAGTAAAAAAGTCGTAAGGTTCACAATGGTGTAAAATTAAAATGGTATATACCGGGCTAGGATTCGAGTTACAGGAACAAGGGCCAAACCAACCACCCAAGAATGGAATCGTCGAGCGAAAACACTTGACAACCTCCTAGAAGCAGCTTTTCTTGCCACCAGACCTTTCTCCATCAATTAAGAATCTGATGCCGTCACGAAACACATTCCTTAAATTGTAGCCATTTGTTGAGTGTTTTTTTTTGTGTCTAATCCGCATATATGTCACCATTGCCCTTGATTTTCTTGTCTGTATATCTCTAAAATGTCAACATATACACGTGTGATTTAGTTTACGAAGATTTTTCAATGCCGAGAACCTCCATCAGCGAGTAAAAAAGGCGTAAGGTTCACAATGGTGTAAAATTAAAATGGGATATAACGGGCTAGGATTCGAGTTACAGGAACAAGGGCCAAACCAACCATCCAAGAATGGAATCGTCGAGCGAAAACACTTGACAACATCCTAGAAGCAGCTTTTCTTGCCACCAGACCTTTCTCCATCAATTAGGAATCTGATTCCGTCACTAAACACATTCCTTACGCTGTAGCCATTTGTTGAGTGTTTTTTTTGTGTCTAATCCGCATATATATATCACCATTGCCCTTGATTTTCTTGACTGTATATCTCTTAAATGTCAACATATACACGTGTGATTTAGTTTACGAAGATTTTTCAATGCCGAGAACCTCGATCAGAGAGTAAAAAAGGCGTAAGGTTCACAATGGTGTAAAATTAAAATGGGATATACCGGGCTAGAATTCGAGTTACAGGAACAAGGGCCAAACGAACCATCCAAGAATGGAATCGTCGAGCGAAAACACTTGACAACCTCCTAGAAGCAGCTTTTCTTAGCACCAGACCTTTCTCCATCAATTAGGAATTTGATGCCGTCACTAAACACATTCCTTAAATTGTAGCCATTTGTTGAGTGCTTTTTTTGTGTCTAATCCGCATATATATCACCATTGCCCTTGATTTTCTTGACTGTATATCTCTTAAATGTTAACATATACACGTGTGATTTAGTTTACGAAGATTTTTCAACGCCGAGAACCTCGATCAGAGAGTAAAAAAGGCGTAAGGTTCACAATGGTGTAAAATTTAAATGGGATATACCTAGCTAGGATTCGAGTTACAGGAACAAGGGCCAAACCAACCACTCAAGAATGGAATCGTCGAGCGAAAACACTTGACAACCTCCTAGAAACAGCTTTTCTTGCCACCAGACCTTTCTCCATAAATTAGGAATCTGATGCCGTCACTAAACACATTGCTTAAATTGTAGCCATTTTTTGAGTGTTTTTTTTTTGTGTCTAATCCGCATATATATCACCATTGCATTTGATTTTCTTGACTGTATATCTCTTAAATGTCAACATATACACGTGTCATTTAGTTTACAAAGATTTTTCAATGCCAAGATCCTCGATCAGAGAGTAAAAAAGGCGTAAGGTTCACAATGGTGTAAAATTAAAATGGGATATATCGGGCTAGGATTCGAGTTACAGGAACAAGGGCCAAACCAACCACCCAAGAATGGAATCGTCGAGCGAAAACACTTGACAACCTCCTAGAAGCAGCTTTTCCTACCACCAGACCTTTCTCCATCGATTAGGAACCTGATGCCGTCACTAAACACATTCCTTAAATTGTAGGCATTTGTTAAGTGTTTTTTTTGTGTCTAATCCGCATATATATCACCATTGCCCTTGATTTTCTTGACTGTATATCTCTTAAATGTCAACATATACACGTGTGATTTAGTTTACGAAGATTTTTCAATGCCGAGAACCTCGATCAGAGAGTAAAAAAGTCGTAAGGTTCACAATGGTGTAAAATTAAAATGGTATATACCGGGCTAGGATTCGAGTTACAGGAACAAGGGCCAAACCAACCACCCAAGAATGGAATCGTCGAGCGAAAACACTTGACAACCTCCTAGAAGCAGCTTTTCTTGCCACCAGACCTTTCTCCATCAATTAAGAATCTGATGCCGTCACGAAACACATTCCTTAAATTGTAGCCATTTGTTGAGTGTTTTTTTTTGTGTCTAATCCGCATATATGTCACCATTGCCCTTGAATTTCTTGTCTGTATATCTCTAAAATGTCAACATATACACGTGTGATTTAGTTCACGAAGATTTTTCAATGCCGAGAACCTCCATCAGCGAGTAAAAAAGGCGTGAGGTTCACAATGGTGTAAAATTAAAATGGGATATATCGGGCTAGGATTCGAGTTACAGGAACAAGGGCCAAACCAACCATCCAAGAATGGAATCGTCGAGCGAAAACACTTGACAACATCCTAGAAGCAGCTTTTCTTGCCACCAGACCTTTCTCCGTCAATTAGGAATCTGATTCCGTCACTAAACACATTCCTTAAGCTGTAGCCATTTGTTGAGTGTTTTTTTTTTGTGTCTAATCCGCATATATCTATCACCATTGCCCTTGATTTTCTTGACTGTATATCTCTTAAATGTCAACATATACACGTGTGATTTAGTTTACGAAGATTTTTCAATGCCGAGAACCTCGATCAGAGAGTAAAAAAGGCGTAAGGTTCACAATGGTGTAAAATTAAAATGGGATATACCGGGCTAGAATTCGAGTTACAGGAACAAGGGCCAAACGAACCATCCAAGAATGGAATCGTCGAGCGAAAACACTTGACAACCTCCTAGAAGCAGCTTTTCTTACCACCAGACTTTTCTCCATCAATTAGGAATCTGATGCCGTCACTAAACACATTCCTTAAATTGTAGCCATTTGTTGAGTGTTTTTTTTCTGTCTAATCCGCATATATATCACCATTGCCCTTGATTTTCTTGACTGTATATCTCTTAAATGTCAACATATACACGTGTGATTTAGTTTACGAAGATTTTTCAACACCGAGAACCTCGATCAGAGAGTAAAAAAGGCGTAAGGTTCACAATGGTGTAAAATTTAAAAGGGATATACCTAGCTAGGATTCGAGTTACAGGAACAAGGGCCAAACCAACCACTCAAGAATGGAATCGTCGAGCGAAAACACTTGACAACCTCCTAGAAACAGCTTTTCTTGCCACCAGACCTTTCTCCATAAATTAGGAATCTGATGCCGTCACTAAACACATTGCTTAAATTGTAGCCATTTGTTGAGTGTTTTTTTTTTTTGTGTCTAATCCGCATATATATCACCATTGCATTTGATTTTCTTGACTGTATATCTCTTAAATGTCAACATATACACGTGTCATTTAGTTTACAAAGATTTTTCAATGCCAAGAACCTCTATCAGAGAGTAAAAAAGGCGTAAGGTTCACAATGGTGTAAAATTAAAATGGGATATATCGGGCTAGGATTCGAGTTACAGGAACAAGGGCCAAACCAACCACCCAATAATGGAATCGTCGAGCGAAAACACTTGACAACCTCCTAGAAGCAGCTTTTCCTACCACCAGACCTTTCTCCATCAATTAGGAACCTGATGCCGTCACTAAACACATTCCTTAAATTGTAGCCATTTGTTGAGTGTTTTTCTTGTGTCTAATCTGCATATATATCACCATTGCCCTTGATTTTCTTGACTGTATATCTCTTAAATGTCAACATATACACGTGTGATTTAGTTTACGAAGATTTTTCAATGCCGAGAACCTCGATCAGAGAGTAAAAAGTCGTAAGGTTCACAATGGTGTAAAATTAAAATGGTATATACCGGGCTAGGATTCGAGTTACAGAAACAAGGGCCAAACCAACCACCCAAGAATGGAATCGTCGAGCGAAAACACTTGACAACCTCCTAGAAGCAGCTTTTCTTGCCACCAGACCTTTCTCTATCAATTAAGAATCCGATGCCGTCACGAAACACATTCCTTAAATTGTAGCCATTTGTTGAGTGTTTTTTTTGTGTCTAATCCGCATATATATCACCATTGCGTTTGATTTTCATGTCTGTATATCTCTAAAATGTCAACATATACACGTGTGATTTAGTTTACGAAGATTTTTCAATGCCGAGAACCTCCATCAGCGAGTAAAAAAGGCGTAAGGTTCACAATGGTGTAAAATTAAAAAGGGATATAACGGGCTAGGATTCGAGTTACAGGAACAAGGGCCAAACCAACCATCCAAGAAGTTAATCGTCGAGCAAAAACACTTGACAACCTTCTAGAAGCAGCTTTTCTTGCCACCAGACCTTTCTCCATCAATTAGGAATCTGATTCTCTCACTAAACACATTCCTTAAATTGTAGCCATTTGTCTGTATATCTCTAAAATGTCAACATATACACGTGTGATTTAGTTTCGAAGATTTTTCAATGCCGAGAACCTCCATCAGCGAGTAAAAAAGGCGTAAGGTTCACAATGGTGTAAAATTAAAATGGGATATAACGGGCTAGGATTCGAGTTACAGGAACAAGGGCCAAACCAACCATCCAAGAATTGTAGCCATCTGTTGAGTGTTTTTTTGTGTCTAATCCGCATATATATCACCATTGCGTTTGATTTTCATGTCTGTATATCTCTTAAATGTAAACATATACACGTGTGATTTAGTTTACGAAGCTTTTTCAATTCTGAGAACCTCGATCAGAGAGTAAAAAAGGCGTAAGGTTCACAATGGTGTAAAATCAAAATGGGATATACCAGGCTAGGATTCGAGTTACATGAACAACGGCCAAACCAACCACCCAAGAATGGAATACAAATGGCTACAATTTAAGGAACGTGTTTAGTGACGGCATCAGAATCCTAATTGATGGAGAAAGATCTGGTGGCAAGAAAAGCTGCTTCTAGGAGGTTGTCAAGTGTTTTCTCTCGACGATTCCATTCTTGGGTGGTTGGTTTGGCCGTTGTTCATGTAACTCGAATCCTAGCCTGGTATATCCCTTTTTGATTTTACACTATTGTGAACCTTACGCCTTTTTTACTCTCTGATCGAGGTTCTCAGAATTGAAAAAGCTTCGTAAACTAAATCACACGTGTATATGTTTACATTTAAGAGAAATACAGACATGAAAATCAAACGCAATGGTGATATATATGCGGATTAAACACAAAAAAAAACACTCAACAAATGGCTACAATTTAAGGAATGTGTTTAGTGACGACATCAGATTCCTAATTGATGGAGAAAGGTCTGGTGGTAAGAAAAACTGCTTCTCGGAGGTTGTCAAGTGTTTTCGCTCGACGATTCCATTCTTGGGTGGTTGGTTTGGCCCTTGTTCCTGTAACTCGAATCCTAGCCCGGTATATCCCATTTTAATTTTACACCATTGTGAACCTTACGCCTTTTTTACTCTCTGATCGTGGTTCTCGGCATTGAAAAATCTTCGTAAACTAAATCACACGTGTATATGTTGACATTTAAGAGATATACAGTCAAGAAAATCAAGGGCAATGGTGATATATATGCGGATTAGACACCAAAGAAAATACTCAACAAATGGCTACAATTTAAGGAATGTGTTTAGTGACGGCATCAGATTCCTAATTGATAGAGAAAGGTCTGTTGGCAAGAAAATGTTACGAACCTAATCGTTAACCAATTGATCCAAGAAAAAAGGTAGAAGCTTGATAGAATTTTGGAAGAGATTCAACTTATCATTTTTCATTCATATCAACTAAACTCATAAACTTCCCTTATATAAGGATACAAAATTGTAAACAAACATGAACGTAAACACTTCTACCACTACTTACGAAAACATGGGATCATGGGCATCCCCGTATCTCCCTTTATTCTCTCACAAACTAATATGCATAAAAACTAATTTTGAAATAATAAAACCCACGTGTAGCTTCATTTGACCATGCCAGCCTTGACCACTCTCATCCTTAATTAAAGGAATAATTGAAACATGGAAAACATTATTTTAGGAACATACGAACTGAACATTGCATGGCAGAGAAGGAACACATCATTCCACCCCACTCGAATTCGACTTGTCCACAAGGCGAAAATCCGGTTACAACTTGGTGGAAACCATGGCGGACGCCACTCGGTCCGTCCCAAAGCATTTGGAGAAGTCATAGTGAAACGCCACGGTGTGGTCTCAACATAGCGCCACGGTGGTCGCCATTCACGTTTCTCTATCACACCTTTGACCGACATCATGTTCTTCTCTGCCGGCAATGGATTCCCAGCCTTCCTCAACCGAGTACGAAGAATTGTGATTGTGGGTTTTGGCATGACTAAAGGTATGGTTGAGGCTGCCTGTTTTGGGACAGATTTTGAGGCGGATGTCGGTGTTGGTAGTACGGGTTTTGAGGCTGTTTTTGATGCAGTTGGTGCGGTGGCGGAAACGGGTGGTGGAAGTGTAGATACGGGAGCGGAAGTTGGTGGTGGTGATGCCGCAGCGGGTGACGGTTGCGGTGTAGAAAAAATGGGTGAAGTTGCCTATCTCCGGGACTCGTTTTTTAGAAGATCGATCATCTCAGCAATTGTTGATATGATTCGATCCAACGAATCGTTCTGTAACATCTGTGCTTGTAATCATTATGAACAGTTCGTTTATCAATAAAACAATGTTATTTGATCCCAATGTTTGTTTGGTTATGTTTTACATTTTTCATGTTTTGACTTTTGTTCAATTTCAAACTCTATATCACTTTCTGGAGACTTATATGCAAACTGGTGGGTAAACGTAATCAGTTTAACGCGAAAAATACTCCGGAACATCAACATATACTTAACATACCTTAAATAACCTTTACATAACTTAGAAATAAGTTTTGAAGGCTTTGGTATGGCAAAAACAAGTTAATTTGCCTACAGGGACTAAATTTGACAAACTGCGAAAGTATGCCAATTTGAACTGTAACAGACATTCCGGAATATGACCATAAGTTAAAAATACCATAAATATCCTTTACATAGCTTAGAAATAGGCTTTGAGGGGTTCGGTGTGCTAAAATAAACTATTGGCTCATTCAGGGACTAAAAGTGTCAAAAAGTGCACAAGTTTGCACTTTCGCGCATAACTTACGTTCTGAATACATCCGGACATCCAAAAATTTATGTAAGCACTAAAATATTTTATTTTAGTGTTTGGCATAAGAAAAATCCATTCGTCACGCAATTTGGATCGTTTTTCGCGCTTATGCGCATTCCATCGTAATTAAGCGAACATCGCGATCAAACGACCAAACGAACCAACATCCGGCATATTTTTGAGCATGTTTCATGTCCAAAATGTTTAGGCATCATCTTAGGGCCTTAACATTGGCTTAACAGGCCTTAAACGTGTCGGAAATGGCCTTAATACATAACAGGGACCAAAACTGACAATTGCTGAAACTTGTTTCTGACTAGAAGGGCCAGGCGGCCCGCGTGAGTTTAGTGAGTCCCCTTACGCGGCCCGTGTCAGCTTCCCAGATCAGATAAGATCAGTTTAACAGCTGTTAAACACCCCTAACCCTTTTGCACTTGCCCCTTCCAGTTCATGAGGGGCCATTTTGAGTTACCACAAGGTTGCAACAAGTGTAGGGTCAAGATCAAAGCACGTTATTCGATAAACGATCCTAACGGTTCTAGCTTTCCTATAAATACCCATCCATTTCACTTGCAAAAACCCACACCTTTGAAATCTGAATTTGCTCTCTAAGTTGTTGTGTTTAACACTTCATACCTGAGAGTATTCGGATTCAAAACTTCCAGTCTTGGACCCTTTGTAAGTGTTCCTTCGTTCTTTTAGCGTTTTCTGCGTTGACCAGTTTATGGTCAACATGAAGTTCGTTTGAACTTCATAACGTGAGCATGATCACGATGGTTATAGTCCCTAGTGACTATACCTACTGATTACCACGTTATCTAGGCTCAGTGACGAGTCGTAGTTTCGGCCAAAATGCGTGTTATTGCGTATTTTGTAACCAAACTACTCTTAGGTATCAAAACCGTTTGTTTTGATACCAAACCTGTTTTCTAAACTTAGTTAAGCATGTTTTAACATGCTTAGCTCGTCACTTTTAGTTTTGTGCTTGTCTAGGGTCGTAAAGGTAAGCGATCTAAACAATCGCTTATACTTTCGAACCCAACCCGTTTGGTCGATCATTAGGATCCGACCAAACACATTAGGTGACCATAGTTGTATAGGGAATAACCTTCCGAGGTTATACCTTATGGTCACATCGTTTGAGTAGTTGTATGATAGGTAGTATATATGCCTTAGGTAAATTACCAAAATGCCCTTTTAACGCCAAAATTCATTTTAAGCATATGTAACATAACTTTTGGTATCTAAACTGATTTGGTAACAATATTAGACATGTTAAGGCATATTTTACTTATCATAGGGCTAGTTAGGCGTTCTGAACGCGTTTT
>JARYGA010045401.1:0-19801 GCA_030545235.1 Helianthus tuberosus | reverse complement strand
AGGTACTCTTGGAGCTTGCACGGGAGGCGCAGTCGTTGTGGGCACGGATTGTGGATGTTTTGTTGAAAACTTTATGACTCTTTAAACTAAACACTTGTGTTGGATGGTTATAACTATGCTTCCGCTACTTTTGCTATGCTTTTGATTTAACACCAATTGTATTGTGAAGGATTACATTTACTTTACTTATATGTTCAATATGATTGGTGGCTTGATCCTGGTCATGTCACGCCTCCAAGCGGTGGTACTCCGCGTGTGGATTTTGGGGGTGTGACAACACGCCCCCGTGTCCAGGCTTCTGTTTCTTTTGTTTTAATTTTGTTACTGGCACTTGAACACGGGGCCGTGCCCGGACAACACGGGGCCGTGTTCAGCGCCCAGTAACACAATTTTTTTTTGCTTTTTCACACCTTTCACACATTCAATCAACCTAAAAACTTATTTTTGGGACACATTGAGGACAATGTGTAATTTAAGTGTGGGGGGGGGGATGCTAAAACCTTGAATCTTGCAAGTCCTAAATACAAGCCTTACACAAAACTCTATTGGAACCGCTAATCACCCCAAAAATTTTCATTTTTTTACTTGTCTAGGTTTAACTCGGGAAATTCAAGTTCTCAAAAAGGTTATATTTTTACAAATTTACAACCGATAGCGTCGTGATAAAAAGAACCAACATAAGAAAATTATGAAAAGGCATGACAAGCTTAGTTAAAATTTAATTATATATACTTGATCACATAAAAAAACCCATTCCCACAAAAGTGAGTTTTGAGCCTTTATTGAGCAAACACTTACATATCATTTGACTAAATGCTCATTTTCGTTTCTTGTGTGAATAGCCGCCTGGTTCTTACGACTCTAGAACTTGCCATGACGATACATTCCCGGTCATTACCAACTTAAACCCGAGTAAGTAAATGATGGAGGCATTAGGACTAACCCCTTTTTATTTCTACACCATTATTTTTTCTTTTTTTTACCACCTACCCAAAATCCCCCTAGTTAGCCCCTTTGAGCCTAAACCTTTTCATTTCATAACCCAAACCAAACACCCCTTTTACCCACCAAAACCTTTTTCATTTTTACCCCTTTGTTTTAGTAACAAGTTCGATTTTTCGTATGACTTTTCAAAAAAAAAAAAAAAAAAACTATTTTTGTGTTGATGATGAAGCAAAAGAAAATAAACAAACAAGTTCATCAAAAATAACTTTGTTTGAATAATAGCTTCATCAAAATAAAAGTTACAAAAATAGAAAGTCTTACGAAAACCGACACTTGTTACGCTTTTTAGCCCTTTTTCTACTAACCACTAACCACCAACCCAACCACCTACCTTTAACCCAAGCCTAACCCTTCACCCACAAAGTCCTCTTGATATTTACAAAGGTATATAAGTTAAAAAGGAGGAGGATTGATTGCTTGGCAAGCCTATGGTAGGAGTAAGTTCCACGCCGCTCTCGAGTGATCCACAAAAATACATTTTCGGCCGAGTGTTGAGTGATCCCCGTGAGGTATGTGAACTTGTATATAAATAGAATTTTAAAGAGGCATGTTATGCCCTAATAAGTAATTTATCTTATGAAAAGTTTTAAATAAATCATGACGAATAGGATTGTAAATAAATAAAAATAAAATTAAATAAAGAATATTGGAAAACTCGACACTCTACGACAAGCCCAAAAACCTTCTTCTCTACCCATTCCATTTGGGAATTTAATAGCCACATATTAAAGAGTTTTGCTTGAGGACAAGCAAAGATTCAAGTGTGGGGGTATTTGATGTGTTAAAAATGCAACATATAAATTTTATCAAATGAGGCATAAAACTAACCATTTTTTAGTACTAATGTTGGAAAAAGTGTGCTTTTGTCTTCCTTTTGTATTTTCAGGATTAAATGAGCTCAAATTAACAAAAGAAGCAAAAAGACATCAAAATATAACATAAATACAAGAAAAGGGACAAGACGTGACATGCCCGACCCCACGACAGCATCTTCCCAAGCAAAATAAGAGATCAGAAGCCTGAACACGCCCCGTGCCCAGCCAGCACGGGGGCGTGCCCAAGTGTCAGCAGAAAAGACAAAGTGGTAGAAGCTTCTATTGCCCACCACGGGGCCGTGCTCAGCGGACACGGGGCCGTGGTCAACTATAAGATTCGCACAATCCAGCAAATCTGCATAGTACAAAGATTCTTCTGCACCACGGGGTCGTGCTCAGCGGACACGGGGGCGTGGTCAACTAAAAAGACAAAACTGCATTAAATGAAGAAAGAGAAGGATGTGGACACGGGGCCGTGCCCACTGGACACAGGGCCGTGCCCGAGCTTCTGTTCAGCCTATAAATAGAAGTGCTTGGCTCAAGCTCAAACCATCCCTTGGCACACCACCTCTCTCACACTTCACCCACCACCCACCACCACCATAACAACATCATCCACCACCATCATCCATTGTCCATTATCCATCGTAGAGTGTGTGAGTCATCTCGGGATCCAAGATTGATCGTAAGAGTTCTTGACAATCAAGGCCATGTTTGCCTAAGTCTCTTACATCACTTGGTGAAGAAAAAGTGTCTAGTGTAATACTTTTTATTTCTAATCTTTTGCACTTTTTATTTGGTTTCGTATTAATGACTTTAATAACTAGTTGCTTATGTTGAAGGTGATCTTTCCTTATCGTTTGTCCGTGGTGTCTTGAAATTATTTTACTGTCTATATAAAATAAAAGATTTTCACCATTCATATCTCCACGGTCTATATGGAGGTATGTTGGCTACCTGGTCGGGGGTTAAGGGAACGGTTTGGTAAAGGTCTTGCCATTGTTCAGCGTTTAGAGGTCCTGCAATGGACCTGGGTCAAATTTAGTAGGACCTCCTTCAATACTTAACGGTATTGGATGGCGGGGGTCCAAACTCTTTGACCCCCTCATAAGTTAACTACTATTAATACTATAACCCGGCTATTTAGGACTGTATCCCTGCTGACTCATACTACTTAGTCGAGGGTAACGTCACCTCCAAAAGAGGGGCCTACCATAATTTGCATTAATAACTTAATTAATTATCTTCCAATAATCCACCCTTTTAGGATTGTATCCTTGCTGACTCAAACTACTGGGGTGAGGGTAACGTCACCTTCAAAAGAGGGGCCTACTACAATAACTAAGATAATATCTTAAAATAGTGCAAAAGTGCGGAAATAATCAAAGGTTACACTAGATACGAGTCGGAACCAAGTGATTCATCTTGTCTATCTGTTTTTTCTTTTTATTTTTATTTTCAGCATTTTAGTTAGTTTTTATTTTTCTTAGTTTAAAACATTTTTCTAAACTTTTTGATTTGATTAGACGTTGAGGATAAACCGGTACTAAAAGCTCTTGTGTCCTTGGACGACCTCGGTATCTTACCAACACTATACTACGCTCACGATGGGTGCACTTGCCCATATGTGTGTCTAGTGTTAGTAAATATCGTGTTTTATAAATTTAAAACTTGACTAAAAAGTGTTAAAGGGGCTTAAAATATACACCTAATATATATAACACTTCACACGCATCAGTTTCACTCTTTCCTTCCTGCTTAAGGCATCAGCAACCACATTTGCCTTGCCTGGATGGTATCGGATTTCACAATCATAGTCATTCAACGTCTCCATCCATCTTCGTTGCCTCATGTTTAAATCTTTCTGATTAAACAAGTGTTGGAGGCTCTTGTGATCAGAATAGATCACACACTTGATACCATATAAATAGTGCCTCCATAGCTTCAGTGCAAATACAACGGCACCCAACTCCAAGTCATGGGTGGTGTAATTCTTTTCATGCACCTTTAACTGACGTGAAGCACAGGCAATAACTTTGCCTTTTTGCATAAGCACACATCCCATCCCGGTGTGTGATGCATCACAATATACCACAAAATCTTCTATTCCATCAGGCAATGTCAACACAGGTGCATTGCTTAACTTTTGCTTCAGAATATCAAAAGATTCTTGCTGCTTAGGGCCCCAATCGAACTTTATTTTCTTCCTGGTCAAAGAAGTTAGGGGTTCAGCAATCCTTGAAAATTTTTCGATGAAACGCCTATAATATCCCGCCAATCCCAAGAAACTGCGAATTTCTGTGGGCGTTTTCGGCTCTTGCAAATTCATGACAGCTTCAACCTTAGCGGGATCCACTTGGATACCACGCTCACTAACCACATGTCCAAGGAATTGGACTTCTCGAAGCCAGAATTCATGTCACACCCCGACCACGTGTAACATACAAAACGTGGCGGAAACGTCGGGGAGTGTTGTAACAGAATTAATGTTTCATAACCATGGATACAAAAAGTGTTTCATTTTATTAAACATTGAATATTTACATTGTCTGGAAATCTAAATACACAATTTAAACATAGTCTATCATTGTTATTGAGTCACTAAGGCCTCATCCAGTCCTATGTGAGCATGCATCCTATCAATCGATATCATTCAACAATACCTGAAACATATGTGAAAACGAGGTCAGCAAAGAAATGCTGGCGAATACATTGGTTTTGTAGGAGTGTCGAAATCATGGCTAGTTTAGATGTTGCAATACTTTATTTAAAAACCTTATTTTGAAAAGAGTATAATATTGCAACTTAATTAACCAACTCAAATCAAGCGGGTTATAGTTTGTAAAATCTCGTAGCCATGACTCTTAACCCAAAAACATTTGTTTTAGTAAAGCAAATTGTGAAACATCTCGAAATAAATCGTTAATAAAACTCGTTAATAAATCTCGTTAAAAACTCGTATAGTTTATATCATATCAAAAATCTCGTTTGTGTGACATCGTTTAAAAATCGTTTACCCAAGTGAACTAACTAACGCCACGGTATGTAATATGATGGAACCACTTATATATAGGAAGTACCAGCGGCGTATCCACCATGCTTTCATCACATTACACCCGTCCCATTATCTAAAAACTTAACCAAAAACCAATCGTATATCGCTTTGAAGCTAATCGTTTAACCAAATCATTTAACTCGTTAATACATCGCGTGAAAACCAATCGTTTATCCAAATCGTTAAAATTCGTTTTAGGTCGTGAAACTACTTATATGGTCGTCTCGCTAATAACATTCAAACCTTCGTGACTCATCCCTCGTCGCTTCTCGTTTTCGCATTAACAAACCCTTACCAAAGGGTAAGTTAATAATTACAGATTCAGTCGCTACCCACCACCCCCACACATAACCACGGGTGCAGTATGATAACGGGATTTGTCAGATCCTATGGTACCATAACCTAATACTGGTCGGCTTGATCATTGCTAATGAATGTCATTTGTTATGTAACCCAACCAACAAGTTCATTCACATTATCGAAATCGTTATTAGTTTTGTATAAATCGTCTTAATCATTTTTGAAACCATCGTTATAACATCGAAAATCGTTTTGATACCATCGTTAAAACCTTGAAAACATTTAGCACATATGAGTCACCCCAAAACAATTGAAAGCAGTAAAATAGGGGAATAATGTACTCACCTGAGAATGCTTAGAGGTCTTGAACAACAACCAAACAAAGCTAGAGGGAGCACGGAATCAGTTGGCAATCTAAAACTATATAAATAAACCGGACTTAAATCGGGAGATCGGATAGGATGAGGCTTGGTAAACCAAATGAGTATTGGAACTCATATGATATGGTTTAACAAGGCCTACATACTACATGAAACCTAACCTAAGTGCTTTCGACCCATCGCGACCCATTAAGGTAGCTTATGCTACTTTAACGCGTCGTGCGCGTGAAACGCGTTCGGACCGCCTAACTAGTCCTATGACAAGTAGAATATGCCTAAACATGTTACATAATCAGTTATATGACAAAGGTTTAGGTTACATATGCTTAATTACCAATTATACATGAAAAGGGTATTCTGGTAATTTACCTAAGGCATATAAACTACCTATCATACAACTACTCAAACGATGTGACCATAGGGTATAACCTCGGAAGGTTATTCCCTACCTACTATGGTTACCTAATGTGTTTGGTCGGATCCTAATGATCGACCAAATGGGTCGGGTTCGAGGTATAAGCGATTTATTAGATCGCTTACCCTACGACCCTAGACAACGTGGTAATCAGTAGGCATAGTCCCAAGGGACTATAACCAATGTGATTACACTCACGTTGCGAAGTTCAAACGAACTTCGCATTGGCCATAAACTGGTCAACGCAGAAAGTCAAACAAAGTTTGACTTTCAGACTCGAAAAGCAATAAAAGAACGAAAGAATACTTACGAAGGGTCCCCGAATGCTAATCGTGATTCAAGTAGCTCAGGTATGAAACAAAGGTTTCAACTTAGAGCTCCTCAAATCAGATTCTAGTGAGTTTTGCAATGGGGTGATGGGGTATTTATAGTATTCGGAGAACCGTTAAGATCGTTTGTCGAATATCGTGCCTTAATCGCATCCGTACAAGTGTCGGAACCTTATGGTGGCTAAAAATGGTTCTTATCAGCTGACTAAGCATGTGTGAGTGTGTGGTTGTGGATCAAACAGCTGGAAACTGCTGTTAAATGCAGTTAATCTGGTCCAGAAGGTGGACGCGGCCCGCTTCAGGATGTACATAAACTCAGGCGGGCCGCCTGGCTATGTCAGATCAGAAATAAGTTTCAGAAATGACAGTTTCAGTCCCTGCACATGTTTAAGCCCATTTCCGGCACTTCTAAGGCCCGTAAAGCCAACTTTAAGACCCTAAAATGATGCCTAAAGATTGTGGACATGAAACATGCTCAAAAATATGCCGGGTGTTGGTTCGTTTGGTCGTACGAACGCGATGTTCGCTTAATTACGACGGAATGCGCATAAGCGCGAAAAACGATCCAAATGACGTGACGAATGGATTTTTCTTATGCCGAACACTAAAATAAAATATTTTAGTGCTTACATAAATTTTTGGATGTCCGGATGTATTCAGAACGTAAGTTATGCGCGCAAATGCAAACTTGTGCACTTTTTGACACTTTTAGTCCCTGAATGACACAAAAGTTTATTTTAGCATACCGAACACCTCAAAGCCTATTTCTAAGCTATGTGAAGGATATTTATGGTATGTTTAACTTATGGTCATGCTCCGGAATGTCTGTTACAGTTCAAATTGGTATACTTTCGCAGTTTGTCAACTTTAGTCCCTGTAAGCGATTTAACTTGATTTTGCAATACCAAAGCCTTCAAAACTTATTTCTAAGTTATGTAAAGGTTATTTAAGGTCTGTTTAGCCTATTTCACTATTCCGGAGTGTTTGTTGCATTAAACTGGTTATATTTACGCATCGGTGCGCGTATAACCTTCCAGAAAGCGATTTAGAGTTTGAAATCGAACAAGAGTTGATATGTGTAAATGATACACATATTTTTACAAATCCCAAGTATGAAATACAATATTTCATTGGTTTGGCATTTGTTTGATGGCCGTGGAGGCACAGGTGTTACAGTCTCCCCTACTTTAGGAAATTTCGTCCCGAAATTTATTTAGAGGAAACTTGTGAGAGTTTGAAAACATGAAGTTTGAAAAGATCGAACAACATTGGTTAGGGTTCTGAACTTCTAGTAACCTTAATAAAATTATGCTTGCAATGTAAGAGGGATACTTATATACAAGTATATAAAGCGTCATTGGTGCGTCCACCGTACCTCCATTACATCGTTCTCATTTTGTTATTGTTGTCACTATCGGTTCTTACACATAATAAACCTTACTGGGTTTCTGTGCACTAAATTTCATAATTATGTATGCGTCCATAATCAGACAATTCCTTGCACAGTTCACACAGTCTATTTTATAATGTGTAGGGGAAAACCAAATGAACAATCCTGTGATGAGCGTGACTAGACCGCCATAGAGTCCTTTTAATTAAATCAATAAATGATCTAAATAGACTATCAAGGAGTCTGTTAAGCTACATCACTAGATGTCGTTCTTTAACCGAATTGTGAATCAATCTTTTAGACTAGACCACTAAAAGGATCTCTTATGAAACATGGAATGGTACTATATAACCCATGTCACACCCTGGCTTTGCGGAAGCGTGGTTAATTTTGGTGTGACTTCTTAATACCATAGCTTAACCATAATAAAGCTATATGAAATAAAATCATGCAAGATCATCCATTTGATTAAGTTTAAAAAAAAAAAACCAGAGTAACATACCGTTGTCTTAGAGACTTACAACATCATAACATAAAACATTGTCTTGAAGAACATAAACAGTAACATGAAATAAGCGCAGTTTAAGAGTTGTGACTTGTCCAGGAAAGAGTCACATTTCCTAAACTGGGATGACCTTGGAACCCTTATGCAGCGGGAAAACATAACATACCGTGCCAGATCTTTAATTTCCTGAAATACATGTAAGTTGAAAAATCAACAATAATGTTGAGCGAGTTCATGTGTAAGTGAGTATGTAAAACACTTGTAAGTATAAAAGTTCCCTGGTATGTAGCAGTGTAAGGAAAAAGAGATCACCAATGGTTTGCAAGGCCATTAGTATGTGTGAAGTGCAAGTAGGAAGACTCAAACCTAGCAGATTTCGCGTTGGGTACAAAGTCACTCCAAGGTCCGTTCTGTTGGGCCTCTCTGAGGTCCGTTCTGTTGGGCCTAGAGTTGGGCTCGCTACACCCAGATAGATCTACCGCTTACGTCCCTCGGTCCTACAATGAGGATTAATGGTCTCCAGTTTCTGCTTACCCACTCACATGATCTAAGTAGTAAACCTCCTTACGCTAACCATACCATGTATAAAGTACTTGTAATCAAAGTAACATGTATTTCACCCCCGCAGTTAAGAAAACTGAAAACAGTTAGAGAAAAGGGGGACATGAACTCACAGTGAAGCGTCTCTACCAAGTATCTCCTGCTCACGCAGCTGTGCGACGACCTACAGGTGCTAATTTCTATTAGACGGACGGCCGTGCCTTAGCTTTATAGTTTAAGTCTTTGGGAAATAGTTAGACAACTATTTCATGTTTACATTCTGTATATACTTGGTAGTTAATCTCCTTCCCAAGGATGGGGGATTCAATACATGTGCGTTCAAATTATATCATTAAGTCTCACTTAATATATATATATTTCCAATTCCAAAATATAAGTACTTTTCTCAAAGATATTATATTTTCATTTCACATAATTTTTCTCCAATAATACGTTGTTAAAATACGCGTTCATAAATATTTCCGTAAGTGCGTAAGTTACGTTTTAACAATTGAGTGGTAATATACTTACCGGTGTAACTTATATATTTATGGTGAAAGCGTTCGTATTATTTTGGATTCGTTAACGTTCGTAAATATTATTTTTACTCTAAAAATAATATCTATGTATTTTCACAAAATAATCATAAACAGTGTGTGAAAATATATATTTATCACGTTAAATTTTGTGAAAATCCCACCTCCGAATATTTAGTAAATAAAGTCATGGCGAAATTTATATTTCGAAAACATGTCAAAAATAATTCTAACACTTGTAGTGTAAATAGTTCTAAGTGTTAGGTTTTTAGAAAAATTTCGCCAGAGTTTCCTCTGTAACTGGAGGTGGCCACGCTTTCAAGCATATCATTTTCTTTAACAAAACAACTCAACAATTTTCTTTATTTGATCAGAACAACTTTCATCACAACAACTAATCAACATATGTGTAAATTGCCAAAAATTACATGAACTTGCAGTTTTCCCAAAACTGTGGTGTAAATCCCCTTAAATTTAGTAGATCTTCATATAAGGTAATTTGATCTTGTAAAAACCTCGTTTTTAGAGAAAATCCATCTTTACAACTTCCAGTCATCTTTTACAAAAACTATTATTTTGTCGGATCTTTTCATTTCACAAGTGTTTACACACTTGTGGTTTATAAAAATCATTCTTGTTAGTGTAAGATCCATTTTTAGAAAGCATGATTTCTTTAACGCTTGGTCCTTTGAAAATACCACTTGTAGATGCGTAGATCTGCTAGTTTTAAACACTATTCCACAAGTAAAACATTTTTACACAAGTTCATGTTTCATGTGTGGTAGAGTTTCACCTTTTAACCCTTGTTACTTCTAAAATAGCCTTATGTCATGATCCAAGAACATGACTACACCGGGTTAAACGATGATTTGAGCTACCACAACATAGATCGGGTCTAAATAATCACAACTTTCAATTACTACAACATTTACACAACACATGAGTTTTTATCCAACACTTATAGCATTTTTAGTAGACTTTAAAGTATCATCTTGTAAGATTTAGAGTTTTAACCGTTACAAATCGTATTAACCACATTAGAATAGTTCAAGAAGGTGTTTTAAGCAACATACCACTAGCTCGAGGCTAGGGAAGAATCTATGCGAAAAACGCGTGGATAAAAGCTAGAGAAAGAGGTCCTTCAAACTCCGAGTGCACCAAGCCTCCTAATACGTGACCCTTGATGTTTGTGTAACCTTGGAATATGAAGATCGAACTCAAAAAAATTGATGGGTGGTTAGGGGGTTCGGCCGAGAGCTCTAGAGAGGAGAGGGAGAGTGTGTTGTGAGTTTGTGTGATGGAAATAATCTTGTGTGCTTAATCATGAACTTATAGACCATTATCAAGTGAATTACCCAAGAGTCCATATGTAGTCTTGATACTAGACAAAGGAGATTTGTTTAATCAAAATAGTACAAGACTAGTTACATGGTGACCGATCGGCCCAAGGGGGGGGGGGTAAGCTAGTTCGATTCCAAGTATTAGTTAGGTTATAGTTAAGTTAAACCAAGTTAGTTAAGTAGTTAACTTGGTTAGTTGTGTGTCATGCGTTATAATGGGTGTTAGGGTACTCAGGGACCCTAACTGGCTCAGAAAAAGATAAATAATGAAAATAACAATATTTTCACGTTCCGGGTATAGTCCGGTTGTTTGGTTGGATAGTAATCCGTTAAAGCGTTAACAAAGCTTTTAAAGTGTCGTTAATACTCTTTTTAGTGACACGACTCATTCCTGACACTTTGGAAAGTGTCTAGCAATATTTTTCTCATGTTTTGGCACTTTACTAGTTAGCTAAAAGCTGAATTATTGTGTAAAGTGCTGAGTTTTGTACTTTAGAGTACGTTTTAGGCACATCCAGTCATTGTGACTTATTCCTAGAGACGCAGTTCTACAACCCTTGTATCCCTACACTCACCACTAGTGTAGCAAAATATTTCAGGCTCTTACAGGCCTTAGAGGCAGTGTTTGCCTGATGCTGGCTTTATCAGCATGTTCAATAGGTTATCCGTTATAGTGCTACTGTGCTTTTTGTGCATCATGGTTGTCACTAGGGTTCAGCATGTAAATAATGTAGTGACGATAAGTAAAGTATGATGCAAGTAAGTACATGTGTCAGATATCAAGTAGCAGTTCATCAGCTAGTTCAAACAAGCACAGTAATTAAGCAGTAATTAATCATTAGTTAAGTCGTACGGATACCTGGTTTAGTGCGGGTTGTCACATTCTCCCCCCGTTAAATAAATTTCGTCCCGAAATTTAAGTTCTGCTTGTAGATGCAGGGTTCTTAGGAAAAAGGTGGGGGTATTTCTCTTTCATCCGGTCCTCACGCTCCCAGGTGTACTCAGGACCGTGTCTGGCATTCCAACGAACTTTGACGAGCTTGACACTGCTCCGGCGGGTCTTGTTTACTTTCCAATCCGTGACCTCGACAGGTTCTTCAACGAAGTGGAGTGTGTCGTCAAGATGAATCTCGTCGGTGGGAATGGCAACGGTGACTTGAGTTGGACTTTTCTTTAGATTGGATACGTGAAATGTATCATGAACACCATTCAGTTCAGCAGGTAGGTCTAACTTGTATGCCACTAGTCCTATTCTTTCCAGAATTCTGAAAGGACCAATGTAGCGCGGATTTAACTTCCCACGCTTCCCGAAGCGTGCCATACCCTTCCAGGGTGAGACTTTCAATAACACCATTTCTCCAACTTGGAAATCCACATGTTTTCGGTTTGGATCCGCATAGGCCTTCTGTCTGTGGCGAGCTGCTTCGATGCGTTTAAGAATCTGCGCGATTTTGTCTGTCGTCTCTTGGACGATTTCGGGACCAGCAAGCTGCCTATCACCTGCGTCAGCCCAACATAAGGGTGATCGGCACTTGCGTCCGTAAAGGGCTTCAAATGGCGCGACACCAATACTGGTGTGGTAGCTGTTGTTGTACGAAAATTCGACCAAAGGCAAATGCTTGTCCCAGCTACCGCCCAAATCCATAACACACGCTCTCAGCATGTCTTCCAAAGTCTGTATCGTTCGCTCGCTCTGACCGTCAGTTTGCGGATGAAACGCAGTGCTCAGATTCAATTGTGAGCCAAAGGCTTCTTGGAAGGATTGCCATATCCTTGACACAAACCTTCCGTCTCTTTCATAGATGATTGAGAGAGGTACTCCATGGCGCGCGACGATCTCTCTCATGTAAATTTCAGCCAATTTGCTCGTATTATCCTTCTCTCTGATAGGTAAGAAGTGTGCTGACTTCGTTAATCGATCCACTATCACCCAGATAGTGTCATGGCCTCTTGGCGTTCTTTTCAATTTTGTAATAAAATCCATGGAGATTTGTTCCCATTTCCACTTGGGAATCTCAGGTTGTTGCAGAAGTCCTGAAGGCTTCTGGTATTCCGCTTTAACCTTAGCACACGTTAAACATTTGCTCACGTAAACAGCAACATCGCCTTTCATCCTAGGCCACCAATAATAATCTCTGAGATCCTGGTACATCTTATCCGCTCCTGGATGGATAGAGTACCGCGACTTGTGAGCTTCATCGAAAATAACTTTCCTTAAATCACCAAACAGAGGAACCCAAATCCTTTTCTCAAAACATAATGTTCCTTCTTCGTTTGGTACCAACAGCTTCTCCATCCCACGGAGATATTCTTCTTCAAGGTTTCCTTCCTTGAGAGCTTCCTTCTGCGCGGCACGAATGCGCAAGGAAAGATCGGTTCGTATAATCATTTCCAAAGCTCTAACCCTTATGGGCTTGATTCTCTCTTTTCGACTTAGGGCATCGGCGACCACATTCGCCTTCCCTGGATGATACTTTATCTCGCAGTCGTAATCATTCAGCAACTCAACCCATCGTCTTTGCCTCATATTCAACTCTTTCTGGTTGAATATATGCTGTAGGCTCTTGTGATCTATAAAGATTGTACACTTCGTACCATAAAGGTAGTGTCTCCAGATCTTTAAAGCAAAAACCACTGCGCCGAGCTCCAAATCGTGTGTGGTATAGTTCCTTTCATGCACTTTCAACTGACGCGATGCGTAAGCAATAACCTTTTGGCGTTGCATCAACACACAACCCAGTCCTTGACGCGATGCATCGCAGTATACCACAAAATTATCAGTACCCTCTGGTAGAGCTAAGATTGGCGCGTTACAAAGCTTATCCTTCAATATCTGAAACGCTTCATCCTGTTTGATTCCCCAATCAAACTTCTTATCCTTCTGCGTGAGGAGCGTCAATGGTTGAGCGATCTTTGAAAAATTCTCAATGAATCTTCGATAATAGCCAGCCAAACCCAAGAATTGCCGAATCTCGGTTGGCGTCTTTGGCGTTTCCCAATCCTTGATCGCCTCGATCTTGGTTGGATCCACGTGGATTCCATCTCCATTTACCACATGCCCAAGGAATTGCACCTCTCGTAGCCAAAACTCGCACTTAGAGAATTTGGCATACAGCTGTTCCTTCTTCAGCAGCTCTAGAATGGCTCTAAGATGCTGCTCGTGTTCAGCCTTCGTCTTTGAATAAATTAAAATGTCATCGATGAATACAATCACGAACTTATCCAAGTATGGCTTGCAAACTCTATTCATTAGATCCATGAATACCGCCGGTGCGTTTGTCAAACCAAATGGCATAACGAGGAACTCGTAGTGCCCATAACGAGTTCTGAAGGCTGTCTTCGAAATGCTTTCCTCTTGTATCCTTAACTGATGGTATCCAGATCGAAGATCGATCTTTGAATAAAAGCTTTAACCTTGAAGTTGGTCGAACAGATCATCAATTCTTGGCAGAGGATACCTATTCTTGATCGTCAGCTTGTTCAATTTCCGGTAGTCAATACACATACGGAAACTACCGTCCTTCTTCTTGACAAACAGGACTGGAGCTCCCCAAGGCGAGAAGCTTGGTCGGATAAAACCCTTGTCTAACAACTCTTGAAGTTGTGTCGACAGTTCCTGCATCTCAGACGTAGCAAGTCTGTATGGTGCCTTAGCCACAGGCGCGGCGCCTGGAACTAAGTCGATGCGAAACTCTACTTGCCTCTGAGGTGGCAGTCCAGGCAAGTCTTCTGGGAAGACTTCTGGATACTCCCTCACGACAGGGATGTCTTCGATCTTTGGCTCAGCAGCCTTTTTATCCACAATGTGTGCCAGAAAAGCAACACATCCTTTCTGCAAACACTTCCTTGCTTTCAAGCAGCTGATAATCCTCAACGGCGTCTCACGCTTCTCTCCATGAACAACAATGGTCTCACCATCATCGGTTGGGATACGAACAATCTTTTCGTGACAAACTATCTCAGCTTTGTTGCCTGATAACCAATCCATTCCTACCACCACGTCGAAGCTTCCCAACTGGACTGGTAGTAGATCTAGAGCGAACTCACGCTCTCCCAATTCAATCACACAACCTCTGATAACTTCATTGGCTTCTACTAACTTCCCATTGGCCAATTCGATCGAGTAGGGAATATCTAACTTATTAGCAGCTAGACCAAGCATATTCTTAAATTCTAACGATACGAAGCTATAATCGGCACCAGTATCAAATAAAACGGATGCATAGCATTGGTTCACAGGGAACGTACCAGTAACGACATTGGGGTCCTGGCGCCCTTCCCTTGCTTCGATTTGAAACACTCTTCCACGGGCTTGGTTTAACTCTGGGCAGTTCTTCTTAAAATGCCCGATATCACCGCAGTTAAAGCATCCAAGTCTTGGCCCGTTTCCACCAGCTTGATCATTCCTCTGATTACGATTCACGGCACCCGCTTGGTTAGCATTGTTGCCTCGATTCTCGTTACCTCCATAGTTTCCTTGTGGGCGATTTCCATTTCCACCCCGGTTGTAATTTCTGTTTTCGAATCCTCCCTGGCCTCCCTGACCAGCAGTGGCCCAACAAGTGTCCTTCGAGTGGCCACGTTTCCCACATGCTTCGCATACTTTTGGCCCGCAATGACCAGAATGGTGGCGCTGGC
The DNA here is from genome assembly GCA_030545235.1 of Helianthus tuberosus. Taxonomy (NCBI): domain Eukaryota; kingdom Viridiplantae; phylum Streptophyta; class Magnoliopsida; order Asterales; family Asteraceae; genus Helianthus; species Helianthus tuberosus. The sequence goes on along the minus strand of JARYGA010045401.1, from coordinate 4,553 downwards.
AGGTGTTGCATTTGGGCTGGGTGCCCATATACCCTTTTCCTTTCTTTCCCCTACCAGTTGTAACCTGAGCTGGCGTGTTTGATCCTCCTTTCTTAACCACCACACTGGCGCCCTGCTTGAAGTTCGAGAACTTCCATTTGTTACCTCCTGATGACTCGACGTGAGTCTCTGCCTTCTTCGTCTTGATCTCATCAAACTTGTTCAAACGAATAGCCTCCTCAGTGAGAGCTACGCTCAAATCAATCGCCTCAGTAATAGTTGCAGGCTTGGATGAGGTTACCATGCTTATGATTTGAGGAGCTAATCCCCAAATGAAGCGTTCAATTCTCTTGAACTCAGGAGTGACCATGTAGGGTACCACATGCGATAAGTCATGGAACCTTTGCACGTATTCTGCTATCTTTGGACCGTCCATTTTCAAGTGCCAGAACTCGGTTTCCAATCTCTGGATTTCCGCGCGAGAGCAGTACTTTTTGCGCATAAGTTCCTTCAGTTCGGTCCAGGTCAGCGCGTAGGCAGCAGCTTCGCCTAGTGTCTGAACTTGTAGATTCCACCAGGATAGGGCTCCATCTAGAAAACAACCCTGAGATATAGGTGACTTGCTGATCCAGCGCGCACTTGCTCATGCGAAGAACAGATTCGGTTTTCTCAGCCCAACGAACAAAGGCGACAGCACCTCCTGTGCCATCAAAGTTTACGGGCTTGCAGTCTAAGAACTGCTTGTAGGTGCACCCTGCACATACGTTGTAACATATGAACGGCATTAGCATCATCGCTACAGATATCCAATTAGGTCATGGTAGGTCTAAATGACTTGGTATTACCATGAGGTGGATTATTGTTGCCATTGTTGTTCGTGCTGCTTCCGCTGGGTCCTCCTTGTGAAGCGGCGTATTGTGCGATGGCAGCAGTGATAATTTGCTGGAGTTCTACCTCATTGGTAGGCATGCGTGTCTCACGTCTCGGCGGCATCTTCTAAAAGATGGTTTACGTTGGTCAGGCCATAGTGAAACGTACGTATATAGTAATAGTAATAGCACATAACATCTCATGTTATCAATACATCACAAATATCAATCACACAACATCCCATGTCATAAAAATATAAATAAGCAATCAAGCGAATCAAATATGGTGAGAATACTACGATTGCCATATATCGAGACCACATAGTAAGTGTATCAGTACATCCCTGTGTCATACAATCATCAATCAACTAGGGGCTACATCACCCCTGTCCAAAAACTATATCATGTCAGTGTCAAATACGTCAAATACATGTCAACAAAAGTCAGGATCATAAAGTAGTCTCCAAAAATGCTGTGCAGTCAAAAGCATTCGCTGTCTTCTCACCAACGTCTACCCAAACAGCACTGATGAGCTCTATACAGATGGCGGTGGAGGAGGGGGAAAGTGGGTGTAAAATAAACGACGTAACTGGAGCCAGTCCTCCTCCATGGCTTGCTGGGTACGAATGATAGAAGCAACCTGCTGCTCTAGTGTAAAGAGACGGACAGCATAATCTGGAGGTAAGGGTCGAAATGGCTGCAGAGGAGAGTGTGTCTGACCATGGCACTGGCATGGTGGCAGCTGAGCTCTCTCAAGCTCCTGGATGCGCTGCGTGTGTGACTCGTGCTGGGCGACAAAAGACATCAAAACGTCCTCGATAGTATACCCCATGTGGAAAGAATGGTAGGGGTCAGTAGGTGGCATAGCAGAGTCTGGTGCCCAAAGGAACGGCTCACGGGTGGGATCAAAAGGTGCCACATGAAATGGAGCAACAGAGGGTGGAACAGATGACATCTGGGGCATGAAGGGGATAGACATCGGTACATGCCCAAAAGGATGGGCTGAAGAACCCTCTCCAGTCCTCGCTGGAGGTACAAACTGTGGAACCTGAAAAGAAGAATCAACATGTCGTGCATCAGGGATCTGAGGGGGAAAAGGTGGAACATCCTCATCAGCAGGTATCCAACCGTGCTGTGCATGCTCATCTGGTGGATCCATGTGTGCCGCGAACAGTGCATGCTCGGGCTCTAGTGGGATGGGATCAGGTGGGGGAGCAACAAAAGGGTGAACAGGTGCAATGTGCTCAATAGGATGGTCAACAGGTATATCGACAACAGGTAGAGGAACAACAAGATCAACAACAACATGATCGCCCTCTATCAAAGGAACATCCACGGGGAGATTATCAACAGGTGGGTCTGCTAGAACAGGCTCAATAGGGATGCCAGCATGTACGGGGTCATGCTCAAGTATGGGGTCTAGAGCGCCTGCCTGCTCAGGAGCGATGACAGGCTCGGGATCATCAAAAGCCATCTCGAAGTTAAACTCGGGGTCGATAGGGTCTACTGGGTCAGCTGGATCCTCCATGGGCTGATCCATAGGTATAAACTCGATATCACGATCCGGGTCGTATCCCGGGGGAAAGATAGGATCAGAATCCTCTATGTCATCATGGTCAAACGCAAAGCTGGGAATAGGTGCAACAGAGGATGCCTGGTCAGGATCAGAATCATGCGCAAGGTGCTGTGCGCTCAATGTGTGAGAAGCTGCGGATGCCACAGACTCGAAGGAGTCTGGGACAGGGGAATGTGCAGGCGAATCCTCAGCAGGAACGTCAGCGATCATCAGAAGATCGTCCGTAGGAAGAAGGGCCTCGCCCTGGATCTCATCCTCAAAGGGCTCCTCCTCAAACAGGTCAACATCGCCGTCAGCCTCGGCGTCAAGAAGGAAATCATATGCTGGATAAACGGCTAAGGGTATAGGAGCCGGAATCTCTACTAGGGGTAGGTACTCAGCGGGAGGGTCATCTGCAGGCTCATCAGCACCATCGGGTAGTGCGAAGGGCTGGAAATCATCCTCGTCAGTACTGGTATAGTCAGATGTGTACACCTCGTGCTCGGAGGATGCGAGGTCATCAGATACGATAGGTATGGGTCCAGTGGTGTCCGAATCGCCAGTACCGGCTGAATCCATAAGTCTGTAACATAAACACAAATATGCTCAAATAATCAGTCATACAATCAGATAATCACATAAGTCACCAAGTAAGATATCACATAATTCTCCTAGTCCCACTAGCCTCCCAGTCTCCTAGACTGCTCTATCAACTACCTCGACCTCTCAGATCGAGCCTCGGTCTCCAATACCGAGCCTCAGCCTCCAAACTGAGCCTACTCTTCCTAGTCCAACTAGCCAACTACCTCGATCTCTCAGACCGAGCCTCGGCCTCTCAGACCGAGCCTCAGCCTTTCTAGACTGAGCCTACTCTTCCTAGTCTCACTAGCCAACTACCTCGATCTCTCAGACCGAGCCTCAGCCTTTCTAGACTGAGCCTATAAATAATAAAATGTGCTCAACATTTGTTTGTAAAAAGTTTTGGATCTGGACTTAAGTGGTATGCAGAAAAATGTTTTCGTGAGAGCCCTAGTGATCATAGTCTAGACTCGAGAAAGAATCCTAGTTCGCTATGATCAGAGCTTTGATACCAAGCTGTCACACCCTGGCTTTGCGGAAGCGTGGTTAATTTTGGTGTGACTTCTTAATACCATAGCTTAACCATAACAAAGCTATATGAAATAAAATCATGCAAGATCATCCATTTGATTAAGTTTAAAAAAAAAACCAGAGTAACATACCGTTGTCTTAGAGACTTACAACATCATAACATAAAACATTGTCTTGAAGAACATAAACAGTAACATGAAATAAGCGCAGTTTAAGAGTTGTGACTTGTCCAGGAAAGAGTCACATTTCCTAAACTGGGATGACCGTGGAACCCTTATGCAGCGGGAAAACATAACATACCGTGCCAGATCTTTAATTTCCTGAAATACATGTAAGTTGAAAAATCAACAATAATGTTGAGCGAGTTCATGTGTAAGTGAGTATGTAAAACACTTGTAAGTATAAAAGTTCCCTGGTATGTAGCAGTGTAAGGAAAAAGAGATCACCAATGGTTTGCAAGGCCATTAGTATGTGTGAAGTGCAAGTAGGAAGACTCAAACCTAGCAGATTTCGCGTTGGGTACAAAGTCACTCCAAGGTCCGTTCGGTTGGGCCTCTCTGAGGTCCGTTCTGTTGGGCCTAGAGTTGGGCTCGCTACACCCAGATAGATCTACCGCTTACGTCCCTCGGTCCTACAATATGGATTAATGGTCTCCAGTTTCTGCTTACCCACTCACATGATCTAAGTAGTAAACCTCCTTACGCTAACCATACCATGTATAAAGTACTTGTAATCAAAGTAACATGTATTTCACCCCCGCAGTTAAGAAAACTGAAAACAGTTAGAGAAAAGGGGGACATGAACTCACAGTGAAGCGTCTCTACCAAGTATCTCCTGCTCACGCAGCTGTGCGATGACCTACAGGTGCTAATTTCTATTAGACGGACGGACGTGCCTTAGCTTTATAGTTTAAGTCTTTGGGAAATAGTTAGACAACTATTTCGTGTTTACATTCTGTATATACTTGGTAGTTAATCTCCTTCCCAAGGATGGGGGATTCAATACATGTGCGTTCAAATTATATCATTAAGTCTCACTTA
>JARYGA010045400.1:0-41857 GCA_030545235.1 Helianthus tuberosus | reverse complement strand
ACAAAAACTATGTGCTCGCCAGCATTTCTTTGCTGAATTTGTTTTTACATATGTTTCAGGTGATGTTGCTTAATGTTGATTGCGAATAGGATGCATGCTCACTTAGGACTGGACGAGGCCATAGTGATTTAATAACGATGATAGACTATGTTTGACTTGCTTGTTTAACTTTAGGACAATGTTTAATATTTAATAAAACGAAACTCTTTGTATCCATGGTTTGAAACAATAATTATGTTACAACACCCCCCCCCAACGTTTCCGCCACGATTTGTTGTTTTACGTGGTCGGGGTGTGTCAGAAGAAGTTGGTATCAGAGCCAATGGTTATAGGGAATTAGGTTATTAGTAATCATTTGACCTAGACTATAACTTTCTAGGACCCCAACGCAAGTTGATTTGCGTTTAGATTAAAAAAAAACAAAATCCGAATCTGCTTCGAAAATTAATCATTCGTTCTAGGATGATTGATTACTAGGTTTTGAACCCTCTGTTGTAAGGTTTTGAACCCTTCAGTTTGACTCATTTTTGGCTTAGTGCCTTCTGAGTTTTCAAAATCTCGTCAAAGTTGGGTTTAAATAATGTGAAAGTTGGGTTTAAATAATGTGAACACATGCAAACTGGAAGAGTGAATGCCTGTACCCTGAGTTTTCTGTCTAAGGCTAGAGTGTAGGGGCGTTCAGAATTCGTTTCGAATTCGAAAAATTCGAAATTCGTTTAAATTCGATTCGATTATCAAGAATTCGTTGCGATTAAAAGAATTCGATTCAATTCGAGTCAAGTAAATCGAATACAAATCGAATACGAATTTATAATTTCAAATTCGATTCGAAATTCGAACAAAAATTATACATTTTTATTTATTATTTTTATATATAATGCATATATAACTTTTATTAAGCTACACTATTAATTATTTTCAATTTTTTCCAAGTGTTAAAACTACCCATTACCAAACCCACTACATCGTCCATAACTAAAACCTAAGTAACAAATCTATCAATAGATTTATAACCTTAAAACTATTAACTTGTAATGTGGAGTAGTTATTCCCGACTTCTCTTTTTGAATTTTAGACTTATGGTACTTTATTTGGAACTTTTTAATGTGATATCGCGCTTTAAGGCTGCTTTAAAATTTATGTTTCATTTTGATAGTTTTTTACATGTTTTTAAAGAATCTGAATTAAATCGAATTTATTCGAATTCAAATTTTAATCGAATACGAATCGAATACGAATTGGGTTTTTTATTCGAATACGAATTCGAATCGAATGTGGTAAGTTTTAATCGAATTCGAATCGAATACGAATTCAAGGGAAAATAAAAATTATTCGAATAATTTGAGCATTCGATATTCGATTCGATGAACACCCCTACTAGAGTGTTCGTACAAATCCACATAATCGGACCAGTCACTCTTACCTTGGAACTCTTGGGGTGAGTGTTCACTTATAGGCGAGCATGTCTTCGCGATACATTATTTTGATTCATTACTTTGATTAGTCACTGCGTGTCGTTTGTTTGTTCGAGGTAACGAACAAATGACCGCCTTCCTTATGTTTCGTCGATATTTTCAATATCTCTTTTGTTTTTCCTAACTATCGACCTCACTCATTTCTCATATTTCCTTGTTAGACAATGCCTCCTCGACGTGATGCACAAACTTTTACTGCTGAAGAAGTTACGGCCCTTGTCTCTCAGCAAATGGCTGCTATGCTTCCAGGCGTTGTGACCCAAATCCACGAGCTGTACAACAGCAATAACAATAACAATGCACAATCTAATTTCAAGAGTTTCAACTCTGCTAAGTCGTTGAAGTTTTCTGGGTCGCAAGGAGCAACTGTGCTCCTTCAATGGTTCGAAAGTATCGAGAACACATTCAGACATGTGCAATGTCCGAATGGGCGTAAGGTTGAATTTGCATCAAGAGTGTTTGAGAAGCGTGCTCTTACATGGTGGAACGGAGTGATGCACAATAGGGGTGCCGAAGTGGCATTGGCACAAACATGGGAAGAGCTTCGAGCTCTCATGATGAGAGAGTTCTGTCCCCGTCATGAAATTCGAGCTTTGGAACGAGAGTTTGACGATCTAAAACAAGATGGGGGAGAACACCGTGCGTACACGGGTCGATTTGAGGAGCTCAGTCTTTTGTGTCCTACTATGGTTACCCCGTTGGAGAAAGCAATAGAGAGGTATATCGATGGGTTACCCGATTCCATACAGGATATTGTAACTGGTGTGAATCCTACAACTGTTCGTCAAGCGATCGAGTTATCTGCTACCCTGACTGAGTCACAATTCAGGAAGGGTAAACTTACCTGCAAGGGTGATAAGAAGAAGTCGACCGAATCTGTCAAGGAAAAGGGTAAGGATAAGAAAGGTGAGTCGTCGAAGAAGTCGAGAAAGCGAAAGGGTGCTCAGAACTTTGCTGTTACTGCTCAGAACCCTCAGAACCCACAGACTCAACCGCCTGCAAAGAAAGCATATGCTGGTACCGCACCCCATTGTGCTCGCTGCAACGGTCATCATGTTGCACAACAAGCTTGTAAGCAATGCACCACGTGTGGTAGGTTTGGGCATCTAGCCAACGTCTGTCGTTCGGGTCAAAATCAGATTGTTCAGAATCAAGCTCCAGTTCAGGGGAATGCTGCTAGATTCCCATCAGGTTCATGTTTCAATTGTGGAGAGTTTGGTCACTTCCGCAACAACTGTCCGAGGCTAGTGAATGCAAATGCGAATGCTAATGCGAATCCGAACGTGAATGTCAATGCGAATGTGAATATCGCTCGTGGATGAGCGTACAATCTGAATGCTAACGAAGCGAGGGCTGACAACGAAGTGGTTAATGGTACGTTTCTCGTTAACAATCGACCTGCATCTATTCTTTTTTATTCCGGTGCCAATAGAAGTTTTGTTTCATTGTCTTTTGAACCTTTGCTTGCGATACCTAGAACTAAACTGAGGAAACCCTTATCTGTCGAAGTTGCTACTGGTAAACCTCTTGTTCTCGATTCTGTTATTCGTGATTGTCAGTTAAACCTTGATAACCATCTTTTTCCCATTGACCTCACACCGATGCAACTTGGAAGTTTCGATATTATGGTGGGGATGGATTGGTTAACCAAACATCATGCTGAGGTGGTTTGTTTCGATAAGATTATTCGTATTCCTCTTCCGTCTGGCGATGTTCTGGAAGTTCGTGGCGAGAAGGCATCTGATGGTTTGAAGCTTATGTCGTGTACAAAGGCCCAAAGTTATTTGTGAAAAGGTTATGTTGCTTTCCTGGCACATGTCACAGAGGAGAAAGGCAAGAGCAAGAGTATTCAGGATATTCCGATTGTTCGGGATTATCCAGAGGTGTTTCCCGATGAACTGCCTGGTTTGACTCCAGTTCGTCAAGTCGAGTTTCATATTGACCTTGTACCCAATGCCAACCTGAATGCGAAAGCACCTTATCGTCTTGCACCGTCGGAGATGCAAGAGTTATCAAAACAGCTTCAAGAGTTGTCTGATAAAGGATTTATCCGTCCGAGCTTTTCGCCTTGGGGAGCTCCTGTCCTCTTTGTGAAAAAGAAAGATGGATCTTTTCGAATATGTATCGATTATCGTGAGCTTAATAAGCTTACCATCAAGAATCGATATCCCCTACCTAGAATTGATGATCTCTTCGACCAGCTGCAAGGTGCTTCATACTTTTCCAAGATCGATCTGCGATCTGGGTATCATCAACTTCATGTTCTCGAAGAAGATATTCCCAAAACTGCTTTCCGTACAAGATATGGGCATTACGAGTTCACTGTCATGCGTTTTGGTTTGATAAATGCCCCAGCTATCTTCATGGACTTAATGAACCGGGTTTGTAAACCTTATTTAGATAAGTTCATCATTGTGTTCATCGACGATATTCTTGTTTATTCGAAGTCTCGAGCCGATCATGAGCAACACCTTCATTTGACATTAGAACTCCTGAAGAAGGAACAACTTTTTGCTAAATTCTCCAAGTGTGAATTTTGGCTTAAAGAAGTCCAGTTTTTAGGACATACTGTCAATAAGCAGGGTATCCATGTGGATCCTTCCAAAATAGCAGCTATTAAGGATTGGAATACACCGACGACACCTACAGAAATTCGATCATTTCTTGGTCTTGCTGGTTATTATCGTCGATTCATTTCTAATTTCTCAAAGATCGCGGTTCCACTCACTGCTTTGACTCAGAAAAATAAGCCTTTTGAGTGGGGACCTAAACAAGAAGAAGCGTTCCAAACGCTGAAACGGAAGCTCTATGATGCTCCTGTTTTATCTCTACCTGAGGGAAACGATGATTTTGTTGTCTATTGTGACGCGTCGAATCTAGGACTTGGTTGCGTTCTTATGCAACGAGGTAAAGTCATAGATTATGCGTCTAGACAGTTGAAAGTTCACGATAAGAACTATACGACTCATGATCTTGAGTTAGGAGCTGTGGTTTTTGCGCTTAAAATCTGGAGACACTACCTCTATGGAATGAAGTGTGTGGTTTTCACAGACCACAAAAGTCTCCAGCATATTTTCAATCAGAAGGAACTCAACATGAGGCAACGACGTTGGGTTGAACTCTTAAACGATTACGATTGCGAGATCCGCTACCATCCTGGTAAGGCGAATGTCGTAGCCGAAGCGCTTAGTCGAAAGGAATGAGTCAAGCTTCATTCTGTTCGAACCCTATCTGATATCCAATCTCGTGTCCTTCAAGCTCAACGATCTTGTGTGATCAAAGGCTTATTGAAATATGAGCTACCGCTTCAACTCGAACTTAAACTTGAAACAAAGGACGATGGATTGCTATATTTCAAGGATCGTTTGTGGATTCCAAAACAAGACGATCTTCGCACCTTGGTAATGGACGAATCTCACAAGTCTAGATATTCTATCCATCCTTGTGCTGATAAAATGTATAAGGATCTTCGTACTCAGTTCTGGTGGCCTGGTATGAAGAAAGATATTGCCTTGTATGTATCGAAATGCCTAACTTGTCTCAAAGTCAAGGCTGAACATCAACGACCTTCTGGTTTGCTTGTACAACCAGAGATACCGGTTTGGAAGTGGGAGAACATTGCAATGGATCTCATCACTAAGTTACCACGTACATCTAAAGGTCACGATGCTATTTGGGTTGTTATCGACCGATTAACGTATCAGCTCATTTTATACCGATTCACTAGGATCTATCTGCTGATAAACTTGCAAAGATTTATGTTGATGAGATTGTATCACGGCATGGTGTTCCTTTGGATATCATTTCCGATCGTGATGCTCGATTCTCATCTCACTTTTGGAGAACCATGCAATCTGCTTTGGGAACCCAACTGAATCTAAGCACTACTTATCATCCCCAAACAGATGGTCAATCTGAGAGAAAGATTCAAACTTTGGAGGATATGCTTAGGGCATGCGTGATAGACTTTGGTGGTAATTGGGATTCTCATCTTCCACTGATCGAGTTCTCTTACAACAACAGTTATCATGTTAGTATTAATATAGCACCATTCGAAGCTCTCTACGGTCAAAATGTCATTCACCTTTCTGTTGGAATGAGATCGGTGAAGCTCAGCTTGCTGGACCTGAGCTCATTCTGGAAACAAGAGACAAAATCAAGAAAATCTGCGATAATCTTGTGACAGCTAGAAACCGTCAAAAGAGTTATGCGGATATGCGACACAAGCCCTTAGAATTTCAAATCGGAGATCGTGTCCTACTCAAGGTGTCACCTTGGAAGGGAGTGGTGAGATTTGGAAAGAAAGGAAAACTTGCACCACGATATGTTGGACCATTTAAGATTGTTGAAAGAATTGGAAAGGTTGCCTATCGACTTGAGCTACCCCCAGAGCTTGGAAATATTCATCCGAACTTTCACGTGTCCAATTTGCGAAAGTGTTTAGCTGATGTTGATCTTCACATTCCTCTCGACGAGATTCAAATCGATGAGACAATGCACTTTGTCGAGAAACCTGTTGTGACAACTGTGCTCTGTAATCGATGAACAATGTAAAACAAAGTTAATTATAAATAAAACAATGTGTTTTGGTGTTATTATATGTGTATTTGTGTTTGATGATTTTACGATTTGATTCATTTCCGATTTCAAGCTTTAAATCGCTTTCTGGAAAGTTATACGCAAACTGGTGCGTAAACGCAGTCAGTTAATGCGACAAACACTCTGTAATAGTAAAATAGGCTTAACATACCTTAAATAACCTTCACATAACTTAGAAATAAGTTTTGGATGGTTTGGCGTGTTGGAAACAAATCTATTCGATCGCAGGGACTATTTGTGTCAAACTGCGAAACTATACTGATTCGTATGGTGTCAAAGAGTCTGGAACTTGATCATAAGCTAAACATACCATAAATAGCCTAAACATAGCTTAGAAGTAAGCTTTGATGGGTTCGGTATGCGAAAACATGCTTATTTGATCTTACGGGGACTAAAAGTGTCAAAAACGATGTAAGTTTGCATTTTCGCGCATATCTTACGTTCTGACCACATCTGAACACTCAAAATTTTTGTAAACACTAAAATATTTTTATTTTAGTGATCGGCATGCAAAAATACCGTTCGTCGCTTAATTTGGATCGTTTTTGCGTTCGTTACGACTTTCGTCGTAATTAACCGAACAACGCGATCGTATGACCAAACGAACCGACATCCAAGATATTTTTGGGCATGTTTTGAGTTGCCAATACTTTAACTTCATTTTAGAGCCTTTAAATGAGGTTAACGAGGCTTAAACGTGTCAAAAATGAGCCGAAATGCAAGTTTTACAAGTTCAGGGGCTAAAACTGACAATCTGCCAAAGATACCCAGGTGGGGCGCGTAAGCCCAAGCCATATCTTACGCGGGGCGCGTGAGCATGTCAGACAGAAACATTGAATCTGGTCATTTAACTCGATTTTGATGGTTTTGATCTCTAGTTTTTCATGCTATGGGCTGGTTTGTGTGGAGAACAAGTCCCCCAATCAGTCTTTAACATTTGTATGGCCAAGATCATTCCCTCCTCTCCAAGAAATGATCCTAACGGTTTGCGAAAAACTATATATAGCCCAACCTTTTCACTTGTTCATTGCTCATTTCCTCTTATCTTCTCTTCTAATCTGATTTGGAGCTTCCTTCAAGCTTGGAATTCTTATTCTCTGGTTTTCTTATTATATTCTTTCTAGCTTTGGACTATTGTAAGTCTTCTTTCATGCTTATTCTTTATGTTTAAGCAGAAAGTCAAACAGTTTGGCCAACAGTTTGACTTTCGGTTTTGACCATAAATTGGTCAAGTCAAAGTTCAATTGAACTTTGCAACGTGATTGTAATCACGATGGTTATAATCTTTAGCGATTATACCTACTGATTACCACGTTAACTAGGCGCAGTGGCGAGTCAAAGTTACGGTCAAAATGCGTTTTAGCACGCATTTTGCAACAGAACTATTTTCGGGTATCAAAACCCATTGTTTTGATACCAAATCAGTTTTATAAGCAAGTTAAACATGTTTTGACATGTTTAACTCGTCACTATTAGCTAAGTGCATGTTTAGGGTCGTAAGTTAAGCGGTCTAAACAACCGCTTAGACTTTCGAACCTGACCCATTTGGTCGATCATTAGGATCCGACCAAGCTTGACTAGTGATCATAGTTGCATAGGGAATAACCACTGAGGTTATACCTTATGATCACATACGATTGGTTAGTTATTTGTTAAGTAGCTTGTATGCCCATAGGAAATGACCAAAACGCCCTTTTGAAGCATAAATCCGTATTTTACATATGTGAACATGTTTTTGACATATAATCTGATTAGTAACATGTTTAGGTATTATTGGGCATGTAAGACTTGACGTAGCACATAGTTAACCATCCAAACATAGTTTCACGCGAACGACGCGTTAAAGTAGCATAAGCTACCTTAATAGGTCGTAACGGGTCGAAAGCACTTAGGCTAAGTTCCGAGTTAGGATGTAGGCTTTGTTAAACCATATCACATGAGTTCCAACACTCATTTGGTTTACAAGACCTCATTCTATCCGATCTTCTGATTTAGGTGTTGATTTATTTACTAGCGATCCGATTACTAGGTACTACTTGAATTTCCTTGGTTTGTCTGAGCTTCGCTAAGTTCTTTAGATCAAGGATACCCTATCATTCAATGTGAGTACATAGTTCCCCTATTTTACTGTTTTCAATTGTTTTGGGGTGATTCATATGTATTAAAACGATTTCGATATTTTAACGATGTTTTCAAAAACGATTAAGATGGTTTATATTAAACTAATAACGATTTCGATAATGTGAACGAAACTTGTTGGTTGTAACTATATAACGAATGACATTCATCAGCATTGATCAAGCCGACCCGTATTTGGTTATGGTACCATAGGATCTGACAAATCCCGTTATCAGACTACACCCATGGTTATGTGTGGGAGTTATGTAGGTAACGACTGAATCTGATGATTGTTAACTTACCCTTTGGTGGTTTGTTAATATGAGAAACGAGGTAGTCGAGTCACGAAGGTTTGAATGTTATTAGCGAGACGACCAAAAGTAGTTTCACAATTAAAATGAAAACGATTTTGGGACGAGTTAAATGATATAAACGATTTGAACGAACGATTGGTTTGGGTTGTGATTAGGTAATGGGATGGGTGTAACATGATAAAAGCATGGTAGATACGCCGCTGGTACATCTTATATATAAGTGCTTTTATCATATTACATTCCATGTCATTATTTAGTTCACTTGGGAAACGAATTGAAACGATGTCACACAACGAGGTTTTCGAAATGATATAAACCATACGAGTTTTATTAACGAGTTTTAACGAGATGTTTTTCGAATTGGTTTACTAAAACAAATGTTTTGGGGTTAAGAATCATGGCTACGAGATTTTTATATAGTATAACCATCTTGATTTGAGTTGGTTAAATTATGTTGCAATACACTTTTCAAAACGAGGTTTGTATTTTTGACTCTTGTAGTCTAATGAGGTACTGCAACATACAAACGAGCCATGATTCCGATACTCTTATAAAACCTATGTGCTCGCCATCATTTCTTTGCTGACTTTATTTTTACATATATTTCAGGTGATGTTGCGTGATGATTGCTAGGGAGCATGTTCACTTAGGGTTTGGACGTGGCCTTAGTGACATAAAAACGATAGTAGACGATGTTTAATTTGTTTGTTGGGTTTTAAGACAATGTAAATTACTTAATGAATCAATAAAATGAAACTTTTAATTACCATGGTTGTTGAAACGATGATTCTGTTACAACATTCCCCGACGTTTCCGCCACGGTTTATTGTTTTAACGTGGTCGGGGTGTGATAGAAGAGTTGGTATCAGAGCCAATGGTTATAGGGAATTAGGTTATTAGTAATGCTTTGACCTAGACTATAACTTTCTAGGACCCCAACGCAAGTTTACTTGTGTTTAGATTTTAAAACAATACCGTCACCTATCCTTAGGTGATAACCACAACGAGAAAACAATAACAAATCCGCTTCGAAAATTAATCATCTATCCTTGGATGATTGATTGTAAGGTTTTAAACCCTCTCAGTTTTCAAAATCTCATCAAAGTTTGGGTCTAAATAATGTAAACACGTGCAAACTGGAAGAGTGAATGCCTGTACCCTGAGTTTTCTGTCTAAGGCTAGAGTGTTCGTACAAGTCCGCAGTATCGGACCAGTCACTCTTACCTGGGAACTCTTGGGGTGAGTGTTCAGTTATAGGCGAGCATGTCTTCAGTGATACATTATTATGACCCATATACTTTGATTTGTCACTGCGTGTCATTTGTTTGTTCGTGGTAATGAACAAATGATCGCACTCCTTGTGTTCTGTCGATGTTTTCAATACCTCTTTTGTTTCTCCAATTGTCGACCTCACTCGTTTCTCATGTTTCCTTGTTAGACAATGCCTCCTCGACGTGATGCTTAAACTTTTACTGCTGAAGAAATCGCAACCCTTATCTCTCAGCAAATGGCTGCTGTACTTCCAGGCGTTGTGACCCAAATCCATGAATTATACAACAACAATAATAACAACAATAACGCACAGTGTAATTTCAAGAATTTTAATTCTGCGAAGCCGCTTAAGTTTTTTGGGTCACAAGGAGCAACTGCACTCCTGCAGTGGTTCGAGAGTATCGAGAGCACATTCAGACATGTGCAGTGTCCGAATGCGCGTAAAGTTGAATTTGCTTCAAGCGTGTTTGAGAAGCGAGCTCTTACATGGTGGAACGGAGTGATGCGTGATAGGGGTGCCGAAGTGGCATTTGCACAAACTTGGGATGAGCTCCGAGCTCTCATGATGAGAGAGTTTTGTCCCCATCACGAAATTCGAGCTTTGGAACGAGAGTTTGACGATTTAAAGCAAGATGGGGGTGAACACCGTGCTTATACGGATCGATTTGAGGAGCTCAGTTTGTTGTGTCCCACTATGGTTACCCCACCAGAGAAAGCAATCGAGAGGTGTATCGATGGTTAACCCGATTCTATTCAGGATATTGTGACCGGTGTTAATCCTACTACCGTTCGTCATGCAATCGAGTTGTCTGCTACCCTGACTGAGTCTCAAGTCAGGAAGGGTAAACTTACCCGCAAGGGTGATAAAAAGAATTCGACCAATTCTGACAAGGGTAAGGGTAAGGGTAAGGGTAAGAAGCAGGGTGAGTCTTCTAAAAAGTCGAGGAAGCACAAGGCTTCCCAGAACTTTGCAGTTACTGCTCAGAACCCTCAAAACCCACCGACTCAACCTCCTGCAAAGAAAGCATATGCTGGTACCGCACCTCACTGTGCTCGATGTAATGGTCACCATGTTGCCCAACAGGCCTGTAAACAGTGTGCTACGTGTGGTAGACTTGGGCATTTGGCCAACATTTGTTGTTTTGGTCAAAATCAAGCTGCTTAAGTTCCAGCACAAGCTCAAGGGAATGCTGCGAGATTCCCACCTGGTTCGTGTTTCAATTGCGGAGAAATGGGTCTTTTCCGCAACAACTGCCCGATATTGGTAAATGCAAATGTCAATCCAAATGCAAACGCGAATGCGAATGTGAATCCCGCTCGTGGACGGGTATTCAATCTAAACGCGAATGAGGCGAGGGCGGATAACGAGGTTGTTAACGGTACGTTCCTTGTTAACAATCAACTTGCATCTGTTCTTTTCGATTCTGGTGCCGATAGGAGTTTTGTTTCATTATCTTTTGAGCCTTTGCTTGCGATACCTAGAACTAAACTGAGGAAACCCTTATTTGTCGAAGTTGCTACTGGTAAACCACTCGTTCTCGATTCTATTCTTCGTGGTTGTCAATTGAACCTCGATAACCATCTTTTTCCTATTGACCTCACACTGATGCAACTTGGGAGTTTCGACATTATCGTGGGGATGGATTGGCTAACCAAACATCATGCTGAGGTGATTTGTTTCGATAAGATAATTCGTATCCCTCTTTCGTCTGGCGATGTTTTGGAGGTTTGTGGCGAGAAACCATCTGGTGGATTGAAACTCATGTCGTGTACGAAAGCCCAAAGTTATCTACGAAAAGGATATGTTGCTTTCCTGGCACATGTCACCGAGGAAAAAGGCAAGAATAAGAGTATTCAAGATATTTCGATTGTTCGGGATTATCCAGAGGTGTTTCCTGATGAACTGCGTGGTTTGTCTCCAGTTCATCAAGTCGAGTTTCATATTGACCTTGTACCCAATGCTAACCCGGTTACGAAAGCACCTTATCGTCTTGCACCATCTGAGATGTAAGAGTTATCGAAATAGCTTCAAGTGTTATCTGATAAAGGATTCATCCGTCCAAGTTATTCACCTTGGGGAGCTCCTGTCCTCTTTGTGAAAAAGAAAGATGGATCTTTTCGAATGTGTATCGATTATCGTGAGCTTAACAAGCTTACCATCAAGAATCGATATCCCCTACCCCGAATCGATGATCTTTTTGATCAGCTGCAAGGTGCTTCATGTTTTTCCAAGATTGATTTGCGTTCTGGGTATCTTCAGCTTCGTGTACTCGAAGAAGATATTCCCAAAACTGTTTTCCGCACGAGATATGGGCATTACGAGTTCACAGTCATGCCTTTTGGTTTGACGAATGCTCCAGCTATCTTTACGGACTTAATGAATAGGGTCTGTAAACCATATTTAGACAAGTTCATCATTGTGTTCATCGACGATATTCTTATTTATTCAAAGTCCCGAGCTGATCATGAGCAACACCTTCGTTTGACACTGGAACTCCTGAAGAAGGAACAACTTTTTGCTAAATTCTCCAAGTGTGAATTCTGGCTTAAAGAAGTTCAATTTTTTGGACATATAGTCAACGAGCAGGGTATTCATCTGGATCCATCCAAAATTGCAGCAATTAAGGATTGGAACACACCGACGACACCTACAGAAATTCGTTCTTTCCTTGGTCTTGCTGGATATTATCGTCGTTTCATTTCGAACGTTTCGAAGATTGCGGTTCCACTCACTGCTTTGAGTCAAAAGAATAAGCCTTTTGAGTGGGGACCCAAACAAGAAGAAGTGTTCCAAACGCTGAAACGGAAGCTCTGTGATGCTTCTGTTTTATCTTTACCCGAGGTAAACGATGATTTCGTTGTCTACTGTGATGCGTCCAACTTAGGCCTTGGTTGTGTTCTTATGCAATGAGGTAAAGTTATAGCATATGCATCTAGACAATTGAAAGTTCACGAGAAGAACTACACCACTCATGATCTTGAGTTTGGTGCTGTGGTTTTTGCTCTCAAAATCTGGAGACACTACCTCTATGGCATGAAGTGTGTGGTTTTCACAGACCACAAAAGTCTCCAGCACATTCTTAATCAGAAGGAGTTGAACATGAGGCAGCGACGTTGGGTTGAACTCCTAAACGATTACGATTGCGAGATTCGCTACCATCCTGGAAAGGCAAATGTCGTAGCCGATGCGCTTAGTCGAAAAGAGCGAGTCAAGCTACATTCTGTTCGAACTCTATCTGATCTTCAAACTCGTGTTCTTCAAGCTCAGCAATTTCGTGTTTCACAAAATTTGAAGGTAAGGAATTACCACATCAGCTTGAGCTTAAACTCGAAGCGAAGGATGATGGTTTACTCTATTTCAAGGATCGTTTATGGATCCCGAAACAGGACGATCTTCGCACTTTAGTGATGGACGAATCTCATAAGTCTCGATATTCTATCCATCATGGTGCTGATAAAATGTACAAGGATCTTCGTACTAAGTTCTGGTGGCCTGGTATGAAGAAAGATGTTGCCTTGTATGTATCGAAATGCCTAACTTATCTCAAAGTCAAGGCAGAACATCAACGACCTTCTGGTTTGCTTGTACAACCAGAGATACTGGTTTGGAAGTGGGAGAACATTGCTATGGATCTCATCACTAAGTTACCGCGTACATCCAGAGGTCATGATGCTATTTGGGTTGTTATCGATTGATTAACGAAATTAGCTCATTTTATTCTGATTCGCGAGGATCTATCTGCGGATAAACTTGCAAAGATTTATGTTGATGAGATTGTATCTCGACATGGTGTTCCTTTGGACATCATATCCGATCGTGATGCTCGATTTTCATCTCATTTTTGGAAGGCCATGCAATCTGCTATGGGAACCCAACTAAATCTAAGCACTGCTTATCATCCCCAAACAGATGGACAATCTGAGAGGACGATTCAGACTTTGGAGGATATGCTTAGAGCATGCGTGATTGACTTTGGTGGTAATTGGGATTCTCATCTGCCATTGATCGAGTTCTCTTACAACAACAGTTATCATGCTAGCATTAATATGGCACCATTCGAAGCTCTCTACGGTCGAAAATGTCGTTCACCTGTTTGTTGGAACGAGACCGGTGAATCTCAGCTTACTGGACCAGAGCTTGTTCTGGAAACGACAGACAAAATCAAGAAAATTCGCGATAATCTTGTGACAGCTAGATGCCGTCAAAAGAGTTATGCGTATTTACGACGCAAGCCTTAGAATTTCAAGTCGGAGACCATGTCCTACTCAAGGTGTCACCTTGGAAGGGAGTGGTGAGATTTGGAAAGAAAGGAAAACTTGCACCACGATATGTTGGACCATTTAGGATTGTTGAAAGAGTTGGGAAGGTTGCCTATCGACTAGAGCTACCTCCAGAGCTTGGAAATGTTCATCCGAATTTCCACGTGTCCATTCTGCGAAAGTGTTTAGTTGACGCTGATCTTCACATTCCACTCGACGAAATCCAAATCGATGAAACGATGCACTTTGTCGAGAAACCTGTGGAGATAGTGGACCGTACATACAAACAGTTGAAGAACAAACGAATTCATTTGGTCAAAATTCGCTGGGAATCCAAATGTGGCCCAGAGTTTACTTGGGAACGTGAGGACCAAATGAAGGAAAATATCCGCAATTGTTCTCACAAGTTTCCTCTAGTTAAAATTTCGGGACAAATTTCCTAAAGTAGGGGAGACTGTGACAACTGTGCTCTGTAATCGATGAACAATGTAAAACAATGTTAATTATCAATAAAACAATGTGTTTTGGTGTTATTATATGTGTATTTGTGTTTGATGATTTTACGATTTGATTCATTTCCGATTTCAAGCTTTAAATCGCTTTCTGGAAAGTTATACGCAAACTGGTGCGTAAACGCAGTCAGTTAATGCGACAAACACTCCAGAATAGTGAAATAGGCTTAAAATACCTTAAATAACCTTCACATAACTTAGAAATAAGTTTTGGATGGTTTGGCGTGTTGGAAACAAGTCTATTCGATCGCAGGGACTATTTGTGTCAAACTGCGAAACTATACCGATTCGTATGGTTTCGAAGAGTCCAGAACTTGATCATAAGCTAAACCTACCATAAATAGCCTAAACATAGCTTAGAAATAAGCTTTGAGGGGTTCGGTATGCAAAAACATGCTTATTTGATCTTACAGGGACTAAAAGTGTCAAAAAACGACATAAGTTTGCATTTTCGCGCATATCTTACGTTCTGACCACATCTGGACACTCAAAATTTTTGTATACACTAAAATATTTTTATTTTAGTGATCGGCATGCAAAAATACCGTTCCTCACTTAATTTGGATCGTTTTTGTGTTCGTTACGACTTTCGTCGTAATTAACCGAACAATGCGATCGTACGACCAAACGAACCAACATCCGAGACATTTTTGGGCATGTTTTGAGTTCCCAATACTTTAAATTCATTTTAGAGCCTTGAAATGAGGTTAACGGGGCTTAAACGTGTCAAAAATGAGCCGAAATGCAAGTTTTACAAGTTCAGGGGCTAAAACTGACAATCTGCCAAAGATACCCAGGCGGGGCGCGTAAGCCCAAGCCATATCTTACGCGGGGCGCGTGAGCATGTTAGACAGAAACATTGAATCTGGTCATTTAACTCAATTTTGATGGTTTTGATCTCTAGTTTTTCATGTTATGGGCTGGTTTGTGTGGAGAACAAGTCCCCCAGTCAGTCTTTAACATATGTATGGCCAAGATCATTCCCTCCTCTCCAAGAAATGATCCTAACGGTTTGCGAAAAACTATATATAGCCCAACCTTTTCACTTGTTCATTGCTCATTTCCTCTTATCTTCTCTTCTAATCTGATTTGGAGCTTCCTTCAAGCTGGGAATTCTTATTCTCTGGTTTTCTTATTATATTCTTTCTAGCTTTGGACTATTGTAAGTCTTCTTTCATGCTTATTCTTTATGTTTAAGCAGAAAGTCAAACAGTTTGGCCAACAGTTTGACTTTCAATTTTGACCATCAATTGGTCAAGTCAAATTTCAATTGAACTTTGCAACGTGATTGTAATCACGATGGTTATAATCTTTAGCGATTATACCTACTGATTACCACGTTAACTAGGCGTAGTGACGAGTCAAAGTTTCGGTCAAAATGCGTTTTAGCACGCATTTTGCAACAGAACTATTTTCGGGTATCAAAACCCATTGTTTTGATACCAAATCAGTTTTATAAGCTAGTTAAACATATTTTGACATGTTTAACTCGTCACTATTAGTTAAGTGCTTGTTTAGGGTCGTAAGTTAAGCGGTCTAAACAACCGCTTAGACTTTCGAACCCGACCCGTTTCGTCGATCATTAGGATCCGACCAAGCTTGACTAGTGATAATAGTTGCGTAGGGAATAACCACTGAGGTTATACCTTATGATCACATACGATTGGTTAGTTATTTGTTAAGTAGCTTGTATGCCCACTGGAAATGACCAAAACGCCCTTTTGAAGCATAAATCCATATTTTACATGTGTGAACATGTTTTTGACATATAATTTGATTTAGTAACATGTTTAGGTATTATTGGGCATGTAAGACTTGACATAGCACATAGTTAACCATCCGAACATAGTTTCACGCGAACAACGCGTTAAAGTAGCATAAGCTACCTTAATAGGTCGTAACGGGTCGAAAGCACTTAGGCTAAGTTCCGAGTTAGGATGTAGGCTTTGTTAAACCATATCACATGAGTTCCAACACTCATTTGGTTTACAAGACCTCATTCTATCCGATCTTCCGATTTAGGTGTTGATTTATTTACTAGATATCCGATTACTCGGTACTACTTGAATTTCCTTGGTTTGTCTGAGCTTCGCTAAGTTCTTTAGATCAAGGATACCCTATGATTCAATGTGTGTACATAGTTCCCCTATTTTACTGTTTTCAATTGTTTTGGGGTGATTCATATGTATTAAAACGATTTTGATATTTTAACGATGTTTTCAAAAATGATTAAGATGGTTTATATTAAGCTAATAACGATTTCGATAATGTGAACGAAACTTTTTGGTTGTAACTACATAAGGAATGACATTCATTAGCATTGATCAAGCCGACCAGTATTAGGTTATGGTACCATAGGATCTGACAAATCCCGTTATCAGACTACACCCATGGTTATGTGTGGGAGTTATGTAGGTAACGACCGAATCTGATGATTGTTAACTTACCCTTTGATGGTTTGTTAATACGAGAAACGAGGTAGTCGAGTCACGAAGGTTTGAATGTTATTAGCGAGATGACCAAAAGTAGTTTCACAATTAAAACGAAAACGATTTTGGGATGAGTTAAACGATATAAACGATTTGAACGAACGATTGGTTTGGGTTGTGATTAGGTAATGGGATGGGTGTAACATGATAAAAGCATGGTAGATACGCCGCTGGTACATCTTATATATAAGTGCTTTTATCATATTACATTCCATGTCATTATTTAGTTCACTTGGGAAACGAATTGAAACGATGTCACACAACGAGTTTTTGAAATGATATAAACCATACGAGTTTTATTAACGAGTTTTAACGAGATGTTTTACGAATTGGTTTACTAAAACAAATGTTTTGGGGTTAAGAATCATGGCTATGAGATTTTTATATACTATAACCATCTTGATTTGAGTTGGTTAAATTATGTTGCAATACACTTTTCAAAACGAGGTTTGTACTTTTGACTCTTGTAGTCTAATGAGGTACTGCAACATACAAACGAGCCATGATTCCGATACTCTTATAAAACATATGTGCTCGCCAGCATTTCTTTGTTGACTTTATTTTTGCATATGTTTCAGGGGATGTTGCGTGATGATTGCTAGGGAGCATGTTCACTTAGGGTTTGGACGTGGCCTTAGTGACATAAAAACGATAGTAGACGATGTTTAATTTGTTTGTTGGGTTTTAAGACAATGTAAATTACTTAATGAATCAATAAAATGAAACTTTAAATTACCATGGTTGTTGAAACGATGATTCTGTTACAACACTTCCCGACGTTTCCGCCACGGTTTGTTGTTTTAACGTGGTCGGGGTGTGACACCTGTGGAGATAGTGGACCGTACATACAAACAGTTGAAGAACAAACGGATTCGATTGGTCAAAGTTCGCTGGGAATCCAAACGTGGCCCCGAGTTTACTTGGGAATGTGAGGACCAGATAAAGACGAAAAATCCGCATTTGTTTTCACAAGTTGCCTCTAAATAAAATTTCGGGACAAAATTTCTTAAAGTAGGGGAGACTGTGACAACTGTGCTCTGTAATCATCGTACAATGTAAACCAATGTTGCTTATCAATAAAAAAAAATGTGCTTTGGTGTTATTATATGTGTTTTGGTGTTATTATATGTGTTATTGTGTTTAATAATTTTACAATTTGATTCGATTACGATTTCAAGCTTTAAATCACTTTCTGGAAGGTTATACGCAAATGGGTGCATAAACGCAATCAGTTTAATGCGACGTACACTCCAGAACTGTGACGTAAGCTAAACATACCCTAAATATCCTTTACATAACTTAGAAATAAGTTTCGAAGGATTCGGTATGGCAAAAACATGTTTATTCGAACTTTAGAACTAGTTACGACAAAACTGCGAAACGAACGTTGGTGACCGCCCGGATAATATTTAAATCCTGAAAATAATCTGTTATGATTAAAATTTTATTTTTAATCAGGTCCGTGTTGAAAAATAAATTAAAACGCTTAAAAACGTTATTTTTCAAGTTTAAAGCGCGTACCGCGTGTTACTACGCAACACAGTGCTTATACTGCAAAACACGGACAACGCAGCCAGTCTTGGCAACTGAAATTTATTTCAGTAATATTTTGGCGAGCTTATTTTTATAGAATAATAAAAATAATTTAGAACGCCATAAACCGGGATTTAAACGCTAGATAAAATACCCGGTATCGAGTTAAACACCTGTTTTTATCTAATTTACCATCAAAATTACACTTTAACCCCTCCCCCACCCATATTTATGGTTGTAATATATGTAAGGGACCCACCATATATTTTCCAAGATTTGCAAATATTTCTTTTGATCTTGCATGAGTGTTGGATACCAAGTGTATGTGCATGATCGCCCATATCTTCCACCATATCTTCTTATATATCTCCATAATCCTTCAAGAGATCACAACACTCAAACTCCTCTCCCTCTATCTCCCCTTGACCGTCCCCTCTCTCTCTCTCTCTCTCTCTCACCATCTTCATCCTTTCTTCAATCTTGTTCTTCATATTCAAGCTCATTTCTAGCAACCTTCAAGTTGGTGTGAAGATATAAAGGGGTTTCCAAGGTGCATTCAAGTAATTTCAAGCTTCCTATCATCAAAATCTTATCCCACAACCCACTTGAATCTTGAAGGTATAACACTTATGTTTAAATCATACTTTGATTCATGGTTGTTCTTGATGATTTGAAGTTTCTCTTGAATCTTGGGATTTTCACTAAACTTGAAATCTAAAATGAAATGGGTCATGATACAAAAAAAAATGGTGATGTATATGTATATTTATAACCGTACACATATACATATGTGTTTGAGTTTTGAGCTTTGTTTTGATAAAGTACTTGTTTAAGTGTTACATGTTCTTAAATGATGGTAAAAATGCAAGTATTTGGTGATTTATGTATGATATGTTAAATGTAAATTACATCAGCAAATAAATTTGAATATATCACATATTTGATGCATTTAGATTAACATAAAATGATGATGTTATGATAGTATGCTATAGGCACTTGTACATGTGAATATATGTTGGTTTAAAGCTCAAGAAAGTGATAAAAAAGTGATTGTATGACAAAAATGTTTTAGATCAGGTTACAAACACTAAAAATAACATTATTTGGTATATTATAAGGACATAAAACTTTGACATAGGTTTGATAGCTTTGCATGTTGTACATATAGCTTAAAAAGTGGTAAATTATGTGAAATTTGCATGATTTATGTGCTTTATTTAATACCTGCACTATCATGAGTATAACCATTATTTTATTCAGTAAATAACATGGGTTATGTTAAAATTTCAAGTCGTTTCGATTTGGGATGGTTCGGGTAACATTTGATGCAAAACTATGCGGTAAAACGGTCAAAAATCGCCTTTTCGGATGATTTTTATCAAACTATTTTAGATCAGTAACCAAACTGATATTTTTTATATAAAAACAAGTATTTTAACTTATATTAAGGTTACTTGGTGTTTGGTTAGTCATACGTGACTTCCGACGCCCAAAAATGTTACTG
Source organism: Helianthus tuberosus (assembly GCA_030545235.1). Classification (NCBI taxonomy): domain Eukaryota; kingdom Viridiplantae; phylum Streptophyta; class Magnoliopsida; order Asterales; family Asteraceae; genus Helianthus; species Helianthus tuberosus. Next base: position 21,781 of record JARYGA010045400.1, on the reverse strand, counting down.
AATCGCTAAAATAAGTGTTTTTCGACATACACTAGAATGGGTTCTGAGATGTTGCTCATGTTCTTCTTTCGTTCGCGAGTAAATCAGGATATCATCGATAAATACAATCACGAATTTATCGAGATATGGTTTACATACGCGGTTCATCAGATCCATAAAGACCGCTGGCGCGTTCGTCAATCCAAACGGCATCACAAGGAATTCGTAGTGCCCATAGCGCATTCTGAATGCAGTCTTTGGCACGCTTTCATCTTGGATTCTCAGCTGATGGTATCCAGATCGAAGGTCGATCTTGGAATAGTAGCTTGATCCTTGCAGTTGATCAAACAAGTCATCAATCCTCGGTAGCGGATACCGATTCTTGATTGTGAGCTTGTTCAGTTCCCTGTAATCGATACACATCCGCAGTGATCCGTCCTTCTTCTTCACGAATAATACTGGAGCTCCCCAGGGTGAGAAGCTTGGCCTTATGAATCCTTTATCCAGCAACTCCTGGAGTTGTGTAGATAATTCTTGCATTTCGGATGGTGCAAGTCGATAGGGTGCCTTGGCTACAGGAGCGGCTCCTGGAACCAAGTCTATGTGGAATTCGACTTGTCGTTGCGGAGGTAGTCCTGGCAGATCTTCAGGGAACACATCAGGAAATTCCTTCACCACAGGAATGTCTTCGAGTTTTGGCTCCACAGCCTTCTTATCTACAACGTGTGCTAGGAAAGCAACACATCCTTTCCTTAAGCACTTCTGTGCCTTCATACAACTGATGATTCGTAGAGGCGTGTTTCGTCTTTCTCCATGTACGATGAGAGTTTCATCATTCGTCAGAGGGATGCGAATGATTTTCTTATGACAAATAACTTCAGCTTTGTTCTTGGACAACCAGTCCATCCCGACCACTACATCGAAGCTTCCTAATTGAATAGGTAAGAGGTCGATGCTAAATCTTTGTTCACCAAGTTCTAGCGTGCAGCCTCTAACAACTTCGCCCGATTCAACAAGTTTACCATTGGCTAGTTCTATGGAATAAGGAATTTCTAATCTACTAGATTCTATTCCAAGTATGCGTTTAAATTCCACAGACATGAAGCTATAATCGGCGCCAGTGTCGAATAATATGGATGCAAAGTGATTGTTAATGAGGAACGTACCGTTGACCACATTAGGGTCCTCGCGTGCGTCCCTTGCTCCAATCACAAATGCTCGGGCCTGAGCATTGTTTCTCTCTGGGCAGTCCTTCATGAAATGATCTTTGCTTCCACATCTGAAGCATCCTTGGTTTCGCCCATTCCCGTTACCAGCACCATTTCCATTTCCACCATTGTTCCTATCATCAGCCCCATTACGATTTCCATTCCCGTTCCTCTTACTCCAACAGTCTTCGGTGCGGTGACCCAACTTTCCACACTTGTCACACCTTGAGATGCGACAAGCTCCCTCGTGGTGGTGTTTACACCGATGGCATTTGGGCAAGGTGCCCCGGTATCCCCTTGCTGGTGCGTCGTTCATGGCTGCAAGGGATTTCGCCCCTTGAGGTGGGTTAGGGTCACGCTTCTTGTTAGAACCTTTGTTGTTACGAGTTGCTTGATTCAAGTTTGCATATTTCCTTTTCTTGTCGCCAGACGACTCAGCATGCGTCTCGGCATTTTCTGTTGGGTTCAGTGATAGCTTCTTCATTCGAACACAATCTTCAGTAAGGCTGACAGCCAGAGTTACAGCCTCGGTGATTGTTTGTGGTTTGGCCGACGTCACCATGCCACGAAACTCTGAGGCCAGTCCCCAAATGTAACGTTCAACACGCTTGAATTCGGGAGTCACCATGTAGGGAAGCACTCTGGACAGATCGTGGAACCTTCGAGTGTAACCATTAATGTTAGCACCTTCCATAGTCAAGTGCCAGAATTCCGTTTCCAGCCTTTGGAGTTCGGCACGAGAGCAGTACTTCTCTCTCATTCTTTCCTTCAGTTCCTCCCAAGTTAAGCCATAAGCGGCATCATCGCCCAAGGTTTGGACTTGCAGGTTCCACCAAGTCAGAGCTTCATCGACAAACAACCCAGTAGCAAAGGTGACTTGCTGATCCGCGGTACACTTGCTCATGCGGAAAGTAGCTTCAGTCTTCTCCGTCCAACGCACAAATGCTACTGCACCTCCTGTGCCATCATAGTTCATCGGCTTGCAGTCGAGGAACTGCTTGAAAGTGCAGCCTGGAGTTAACCCAACCAATTCACTTATGAGCAATCGAAGAAATAATGAAACAAAGACCGTTCATAAATTTCCTCATGCTTAGCACAGTGTCTTAAGGTTACCTTGAGCTGCATTGCCTCCAGACGAATCTCCATTCCCATTACGCCTAGCGTTGCTTGGTCCTCCACTGTCTTGAGTTCGGTTTGCCTCGTACTGGGCGATAGCAGCGGAGATCCTTTCCTCCAGTAGGGCATTCAGCTCATCAGCAGTTCTTGGCAGTGGGGGAGGAGGAGGTTGATCGTCATTGCGAGCATTCACAGCTTTCCTGGGTGCCATGTTCTGACAGAACATAACACAACAGGGTTACACATTTGTTTGATATCGTCCTACTAGGCAGTAGTAGTATATATATTCACAGGTATATATCACATAAGTGACATCAAACAATTATTACTCTAGCAGAGTACTTAGTAGGCTTGCACTGAGGGAATCTATACGTGACAAGACTTGCTGTGATTTTTGTGCACTGAATTCCATAATTATGTATGCATCCATAATTACGTAACCCCTTGCACAGTCCGCACAGTTCGTTTCATCCTCGTGTCTCTTCCTTCAGATGGGCCATCGCCTTCAGATAAAGTCACGTATACTTGTGACATTCTACTTCTAGTACATGCTAATTATCACACATAATTGCAAGGAATTTCTAGTCAACGACAAGTGCTACTCAAGTGCACTCTAAGTCTCGTAGTGTCTTTTCTAGACTCATGTAGACTGTTTCAGGCAGTGGATGTCGCGGGACGTTTTATGCAATGAAAACTCTTTGAAAATTGTTTTCGTGAAAGGATCCTAGAGATTGTAGACTAGACTCGAGAAGGAATCCTGGTTCACTACAATCGCAGCTCTGATACCAATCTGTCACACCCCTTTCTGCGGCGGAAGCACGAGGTGTGATCATGAAAGGTTCTCATTGCATACGAAGAGTAAACATACTACATGCTCAAAAATACCTTCAAATATTACATTACTGAAAACATATGTCAAGTGTTTACAACACGAGATAACATATTGTCTTAAAAGTCACAACTTTATTTAAAGATAAACAAAGCGACATCCACGAGCATGAGTAAGACCACGCGCACATCCATCCTAGTTACCTGAAATACATGTGAGTTTTGGAAAAACGTCAACATAAAGTTGGTGTGAATTCATGCAATTTTTGTATTTCACGTTTGTATACTTTGTATGAAAACATAATTTGTATTTTGTATAAATCAAGTCTTTTGTGCACACCACGTACTCATGTATAAATCAAATATTTCTGTATGTGTCAGTGTTAATGGGTTGCAAAGCCATTAACATGTGACACGACATAGGAAGTCACCAAACCATAGGCATTTTTCTGTAGTCGATTCACGACTGAGACACAAAAACACTGCTTGGTAAAAGAGTGGCCAAGAGTGGGGCTGCCCGGAACCCATTAGATCTAACCTTTTGTTCTGCGGTCTAAGTATGTACACGATTAATGGTGCTTATGGTACCCTATTCGTGACACGATTTCTCGTATCATTCTTGTATCCAACATACCATTTGTAACCATTGTAATATTTGTAACATGTATTTCACCCCCGAAGTTATAAAACTGAAAACAGTTAAGAGAAAAGGGGGAGCATGAACTCACAACTTTGCGTTCCTGTGCGTCGTAAACTTCACCGGATTTGCTTAATTAACGTCGTAACCTATACGCGTTTTCTTAATGTTAGTCACTAGACTTGCATCGCACAAGTACAGTCACTCTCTTTTGTATTTGTATTGTTGTGTTAAAAATGTTCCATATTTTTAACTACGTATCTTACTTATATTATTTCCTCTAAAATAAATATAAGTCTTTTGTGTTTTGCACTTCGCACCCGAATTATGTACCTTGTATTTTGTATGTGTATTTTTATGTTTATACTCCTCACGAGTATTTAGTGTATTTCTAAGTCTTAATACGCTAGCACGTATAACACATACTATATACACTTAGCACATAAGTTGGTGATAAAATAATATATATATTTTTCTCTCAAAATATACATACTTATATCCATTTTTAATTTTGAAGAAATCCTCATTTCTTATCACCAAAAATTAGGGAAACCTTGGTAATACTTTTAAACACATTTTGAGGGAATGAGTTTCTCAAAAACTTATATTTTTCTAAGTGTCAAAATTTATAAAAAATTTGACAGAGTTTCCCCTAAAAATGGAGGTTTCCCATGTTTTCAAAACATGTGTTTATTTTCTTTTAAATCGTCAACAATCTCCTCATTCAACAATAAACAATATGCAACTAGTTAAAATAGATATAATCGCAGAAATACATGAACTTGTGGTTTTTCCAAAATAGGTAGTATCCTTCCATTATTTTTAGTGGATCTTTGTATAGATCAACTTTGTTTCTTGAAAGTCTCGCTTTTAAAGAAGTTACATCTTTACAACTTCCGGTCAACATTTACAAAAATAGTTATTTTGTCGAAACTTTGTGTTACACAAGTGTTTACATACTCGTGTGTTTGCTAAAATCATTCTTTTTCATGTAAGGCTCGGCTTTAGAAAATATGATTTCTTGGACACTTGGTCATTTGAAAGTACCGCTTGTAGATCCGTAGATCTACTAGTTTTGAACACCATTTCATAAACAAAATCGCTTTTACATAAGTTCATGATTCGTGTGTGGTAGAGTTTCATCCTTTAACCCTTGTTACTTCCAAAACAACCTTATGTCATGATTCATGATCATGACCAACTCGGGTTAAATGACGATCCGAGCTACCACAACATAGATCGGGTCCAAATAATCACACAAGTCAATTACTACACGATTTACACAACATATGAGCTTTTAACCAACATTTTTAGTGTTTTTAGTAGACTTTTATGCTTCAACTTGTAAGATTACGAGTTTTAACCGTTACAAATCGTATTAACCACTTTAAAAATAGTTCGAGAAGGTGATTTAAGTAACATACCACTAGCTCGAGGCTAGGGAAGAATCTATGCGAAAAATGCGTGGATAAAAGTAAAGTAGAGAGGTCTTTCGCCTTCCGTTTGCACCAAGACTCCTTATATGCGACCCTTAACACTTGTAGATGCTTGGAATTTGCAAGATCAAACTTGAAAAATGGATGGATGGGTGTGGGGTGTTCGGCCGTAAGCTCTAGGAGAGGGAGAGAGAGTTGTGAAGTGGTGTGTGTTAAGTGAAGGTGATGGTGTGCAAATCTTGCAACTTATAGACAATCTCAATCATGTTTAACCAATGGATACTATGTCATTTAGATACTAAACATTAGGATTATAATAATCACAAGGGTACAAGGTATGTCCCCCCTCATGGGGACGGTTTGGTTAAGGGGGGGGGGGGGGCTAGTTCGAATCCAACTAGATAGTTAGGCACATAGTTAGGTTAATATAGTTAAGTTTAGGGATTAACCCGGTTAGTTGTGTGTCGTGTGTTATGACGGGTGTTAGGGTATTCAGGGACCCTAACTGGCTCAGAGAAAGATAAATAATGTTATTAACAATATTTTCGTGTTCCGGGTATAGTCCGGTTGTTCGGTTGCATACCGATTCGTTAAAGTGCTAAATTGCACCTTTTTGTGTTTAATAAGTATCTTTTTATAATACTATCGATTCCCAACACTTAGGGAAATATTCTGGATAATAAAACGACATTTCTGCATAATATTTATATGTCTAAATGCTGATTTATTGCTGAATTATGTAAATTCTGCACTTAAAGTGCGTTTCGGGTGCTTTTTAGTGCTTGTTTTTGCTTCCGTATTGCATATATATTAAACCCTTGTATGTACCCTTGGGTTTTAATGCACTTTTGTCGTCGGACCTACACCTAGGCCTAAATTTTATTGTCTGACTGCTTTCTGCAGTTCTGTTGACACAGTGTGTCTTACCGGTGAGTTTACTAGTATTTTTGACGCAACGCTCTCGTTTATGCATAAAGCAATATTTTGTAGTATACAACGTGCATGAATTCACTTGTTTAGTAGGAAATCAGGTATTGCTGACAATTAAGCACATAATTGCAGTCATTAAGCAATAATTAATGTGTACGGAAATTACCGGGTTGGGCCAGTTGTCACAGTCTCCCCCCGTTAAAAGAATTTCGTCCCGAAATTCAGGCTGAACTCACTCTCGCTGGAGTCTTCTTGAATAGGCGGGGATACTTGTTCTTGAACTGGTCTTCACGTTCCCATGTGTACTCGGGTCCGTGCTTAGAGCTCCAACGTACTTTGACAAGCTTCACACTGCTCCTCCTGGTCTTGTTGACTTTCCAGTCAGTAACCTCAACGGGTTGCTCTGTAAATCAGAGGGCTTCATCAATATGCACTTCATCCATCGGGATGATCACGTTTTCTTGCGTTGGACTCTTCTTCAGGTTGGATACATGAAACGTATCATGTACTCCATTAAGTTCTTCCGGTAGCTCCAACTTGTATGCCACGGTACCAATTCTCTTCAAAATTTTGAATGGTCCGATGTATCGTGGATTCAGCTTTCCACGCTTTCCAAACCTGACTACGCCCTTCCACGGTGAGACTTTTAACAACACTTTGTCTCCCACCTTGAATTCTACTGATTTTCTTTTCGGATCAGCGTAGCTCTTTTGTCGATCTCGAGCCGCCTTAATGCGCTCTCGGATCTGCGCAATCTTGTCGGTTGTCTCTTGTACAAGTTCAGGACCAACCATATGCTTATCTCCGGCATCTGCCCAACATAAGGGCGATCGGCATTTGCGGCCATACAGAGCCTCGAACGGTGCGGCTTTTATGCTCGTATGATAGCTGTTATTGTAGGAAAACTCAACTAAAGGTAGATGAGTATCCCAGCTGCCGCCTAGATCCATGACACATGCGCGAAGCATATCTTCTAACGTTTGTATAGTCCGTTCGCTCTGGCCGTCTGTTTGCGGATGGAATGCCGTGCTTAGATCTAACTGAGATCCAAAGGCTTCCTGAAATGATTGCCAGATTCTCGAGACAAAGCGTCCATCTCTGTCTGAAATGATTGAGATTGGCACTCCATGACGTGCCACAATTTCCCTTAAGTATATCTCTGCAAGCTTTCCAGTGCTATCCTTCTCTCGGATTGGTAGGAAATGCGCAGACTTCGTCAATTGATCAACTATTACCCATATCATATCGTGCCCTCTCGGGGTCCTGGGTAATTTCGTTATGAAGTCCATCGAGATTTGTTCCCACTTCCACACGGGAATCTCTGGTTGTTGTAGTAGGCCGGACGGCTTCTGATATTCTGCCTTAACCTTGGCACAGGTTAGGCATTTTCCAACATAAACAGCAACGTCGCTCTTGAGTCTCGGCCACCAATAATATTCTTTCAAGTCTTGATACATCTTGTCCGACCCTGGGTGGATCGAGTATCTTGACTTGTGCGCTTCATCAAGGATGACTTCTCGTAGGCCACCATAGAGCGGAACCCAAATGCGCTTTTTAAAGTATAAGGCTCCCTCTTCATTTGGCGCCATGTACTTCAATGCACCCCGGAGGTATTCAGCTTTACGATTTTCCACCTTAAGGGCTTCTTGTTGTGCGTCACGAATGCGTGCAGTGAGGTTCGTTTGAATCGTCATTTCCAATGCTCGAACCCTTAGGGTCTTAACCCTTTCTTTTCGGCTCAACGCGTCTGCTACAACATTTGCCTTTCCAGGATGGTACTTAATCTCATAGTCATAATCGTTCAGCAGCTCGACCCAACGTCGCTGGCGCATATTCAATTCCTTTTGATCAAATATGTGTTGTAAGCTTTTGTGATCTGTGAAGATTGTACATCGAGTACCATATAAATAATGTCGCCAAATCTTCAAGGAGAATACCACTGCACCCAGCTCCAGGTCGTGAGTGGTATAATTTCTCTCGTGATCCTTCAGTTGTCTTGAAGCATAAGCGATGACTTTTTGGCGTTGCATGAGCACGCAACCCAAGCCTTGTCGTGTGGCGTCGCAGTATACCACGAAGTCTTCAGTGCCTTCGGGTAATGATAGTATCGGTGCATCGCAGAGCTTGTTCTTAAGTAGCTGAAAGGCTTCTTCCTGTTTGTGACCCCAGTCGTACTTCTTGTCTTTCTGGGTAAGGGTCGTTAGCGGTTGAGCTATCTTTGAGAAATTCTCGATGAATCGCCGATAATAGCCCGCTAAGCCCAAAAATTGTCGAACTTCAGTTGGGGTCTTGGGAGCTTCCCAATTCTTTATTGCATCAATCTTGGACGGGTCTACATGAATGCCCTTCTCATTCACCACGTGACCAAGAAATTGTACTTCGCGAATCCAGAATTCGCATTTTGAGAACTTTGCATAAAGTTTCTCTTTCTTCAGTAGTTCCAAGATGGTTCTGAGATGTTGCTCATGTTCTTCTTTCGTTCGCGAGTAAATCAGGATATCATCGATAAATACAATCACGAATTTATCGAGATATGGTTTACATACGCGGTTCATCAGATCCATAAAGACCGCTGGCGCGTTCGTCAATCCAAACGGCATCACAAGGAATTCGTAGTGCCCATAGCGCATTCTGAATGCAGTCTTTGGCACGCTTTCATCTTGGATTCTCAGCTGATGGTATCCAGATCGAAGGTCGATCTTGGAATAGTAGCTTGATCCTTGCAGTTGATCAAACAAGTCATCAATCCTCGGTAGCGGATACCGATTCTTGATTGTGAGCTTGTTCAGTTCCCTGTAATCGATACACATCCGCAGTGATCCGTCCTTCTTCTTCACGAATAATACTGGAGCTCCCCAGGGTGAGAAGCTTGGCCTTATGAATCCTTTATCCAGCAACTCCTGGAGTTGTGTAGATAATTCTTGCATTTCGGATGGTGCAAGTCGATAGGGTGCCTTGGCTACAGGAGCGGCTCCTGGAACCAAGTCTATGTGGAATTCGACTTGTCGTTGCGGAGGTAGTCCTGGCAGATCTTCAGGGAACACATCAGGAAATTCCTTCACCACAGGAATGTCTTCGAGTTTTGGCTCCACAGCCTTCTTATCTACAACGTGTGCTAGGAAAGCAACACATCCTTTCCTTAAGCACTTCTGTGCCTTCATACAACTGATGATTCGTAGAGGCGTGTTTCGTCTTTCTCCATGTACGATGAGAGTTTCATCATTCGTCAGAGGGATGCGAATGATTTTCTCATGACAAATAACTTCAGCTTTGTTCTTGGACAACCAGTCCATCCCGACCACTACATCGAAGCTTCCTAATTGAATAGGTAAGAGGTCGATGCTAAATCTTTGTTCACCAAGTTCTAGCGTGCAGCCTCTAACAACTTCGCCCGATTCAACAAGTTTACCATTGGCTAGTTCTATGGAATAAGGAATTTCTAATCTACTAGATTCTATTCCAAGTATGCGTTTAAATTCCACAGACATGAAGCTATAATCGGCGCCAGTGTCGAATAATATGGATGCAAAGTGATTGTTAATGAGGAACGTACCGTTGACCACATTAGGGTCCTCGCGTGCGTCCCTTGCTCCAATCACAAATGCTCGGGCCTGAGCATTGTTTCTCTCTGGGCAGTCCTTCATGAAATGATCTTTGCTTCCACATCTGAAGCATCCTTGGTTTCGCCCATTCCCGTTACCAGCACCATTTCCATTTCCACCATTGTTCCTATCATCAGCCCCATTACGATTTCCATTCCCGTTCCTCTTACTCCAACAGTCTTCGGTGCGGTGACCCAACTTTCCACACTTGTCACACCTTGAGATGCGACAAGCTCCCTCGTGGTGGTGTTTACACCGATGGCATTTGGGCAAGGTGCCCCGGTATCCCCTTGCTGGTGCGTCGTTCATGGCTGCAAGGGATTTCGCCCCTTGAGGTGGGTTAGGGTCACGCTTCTTGTTAGAACCTTTGTTGTTACGAGTTGCTTGATTCAAGTTTGCATATTTCCTTTTCTTGTCGCCAGACGACTCAGCATGCGTCTCGGCATTTTCTGTTGGGTTCAGTGATAGCTTCTTCATTCGAACACAATCTTCAGTAAGGCTGACAGCCAGAGTTACAGCCTCGGTGATTGTTTGTGGTTTGGCCGACGTCACCATGCCACGAAACTCTGAGGCCAGTCCCCAAATGTAACGTTCAACACGCTTGAATTCGGGAGTCACCATGTAGGGAAGCACTCTGGACAGATCGTGGAACCTTCGAGTGTAACCATTAATGTTAGCACCTTCCATAGTCAAGTGCCAGAATTCCGTTTCCAGCCTTTGGAGTTCGGCACGAGAGCAGTACTTCTCTCTCATTCTTTCCTTCAGTTCCTCCCAAGTTAAGCCATAAGCGGCATCATCGCCCAAGGTTTGGACTTGCAGGTTCCACCAAGTCAGAGCTTCATCGACAAACAACCCAGTAGCAAAGGTGACTTGCTGATCCGCGGTACACTTGCTCATGCGGAAAGTAGCTTCAGTCTTCTCCGTCCAACGCACAAATGCTACTGCACCTCCTGTGCCATCATAGTTCATCGGCTTGCAGTCGAGGAACTGCTTGAAAGTGCAGCCTGGAGTTAACCCAACCAATTCACTTATGAGCAATCGAAGAAATAATGAAACAAAGACCGTTCATAAATTTCCTCATGCTTAGCACAGTGTCTTAAGGTTACCTTGAGCTGCATTGCCTCCAGACGAATCTCCATTCCCATTACGCCTAGCGTTGCTTGGTCCTCCACTGTCTTGAGTTCGGTTTGCCTCGTACTGGGCGATAGCAGCGGAGATCCTTTCCTCCAGTAGGGCGTTCAGCTCATCAGCAGTTCTTGGCAGTGGGGGAGGAGGAGGTTGATCGTCATTGCGAGCATTCACAGCTTTCCTGGGTGCCATGTTCTGACAGAACATAACACAACAGGGTTACACATTTGTTTGATATCGTCCTACTAGGCAGTAGTAGTATATATATTCACAGGTATATATCACATAAGTGACATCAAACAATTATTACTCTAGCAGAGTACTTAGTAGGCTTGCACTGAGGGAATCTATACGTGACAAGACTTGCTGTGATTTTTGTGCACTGAATTCCATAATTATGTATGCATCCATAATTACGTAACCCCTTGCACAGTCCGCACAGTTCGTTTCATCCTCGTGTCTCTTCCTTCAGATGGGCCATCGCCTTCAGATAAAGTCACGTATACTTGTGACATTCTACTTCTAGTACATGCTAATTATCACACATAATTGCAAGGAATTTCTAGTCAACGACAAGTGCTACTCAAGTGCACTCTAAGTCTCGTAGTGTCTTTTCTAGACTCATGTAGACTGTTTCAGGCAGTGGATGTCGCGGGACGTTTTATGCAATGAAAACTCTTTGAAAATTGTTTTCGTGAAAGGATCCTAGAGATTGTAGACTAGACTCGAGAAGGAATCCTGGTTCACTACAATCGCAGCTCTGATACCAATCTGTCACACCCCTTTCTGCGGCGGAAGCACGAGGTGTGATCATGAAAGGTTCTCATTGCATACGAAGAGTAAACATACTACATGCTCAAAAATACCTTCAAATATTACATTACTGAAAACATATGTCAAGTGTTTACAACACGAGATAACATATTGTCTTAAAAGTCACAACTTTATTTAAAGATAAACAAAGCGACATCCACGAGCATGAGTAAGACCACGCGCACATCCATCCTAGTTACCTGAAATACATGTGAGTTTTGGAAAAACGTCAACATAAAGTTGGTGTGAATTCATGCAATTTTTGTATTTCACGTTTGTATACTTTGTATGAAAACATAATTTGTATTTTGTATAAATCAAGTCTTTTGTGCACACCACGTACTCATGTATAAATCAAATATTTCTGTATGTGTCAGTGTTAATGGGTTGCAAAGCCATTAACATGTGACACGACATAGGAAGTCACCAAACCATAGGCATTTTTCTGTAGTCGATTCACGACTGAGACACAAAAACACTGCTTGGTAAAAGAGTGGCCAAGAGTGGGGCTGCCCGGAACCCATTAGATCTAACCTTTTGTTCTGCGGTCTAAGTATGTACACGATTAATGGTGCTTATGGTACCCTATTCGTGACACGATTTCTCGTATCATTCTTGTATCCAACATACCATTTGTAACCATTGTAATATTTGTAACATGTATTTCACCCCCGAAGTTATAAAACTGAAAACAGTTAAGAGAAAAGGGGGAGCATGAACTCACAACTTTGCGTTCCTGTGCGTCGTAAACTTCACCGGATTTGCTTAATTAACGTCGTAACCTATACGCGTTTTCTTAATGTTAGTCACTAGACTTGCATCGCACAAGTACAGTCACTCTCTTTTGTATTTGTATTGTTGTGTTAAAAATGTTCCATATTTTTAACTACGTATCTTACTTATATTATTTCCTCTAAAATAAATATAAGTCTTTTGTGTTTTGCACTTCGCACCCGAATTATGTACCTTGTATTTTGTATGTGTATTTTTATGTTTATACTCCTCACGAGTATTTAGTGTATTTCTAAGTCTTAATACGCTAGCACGTATAACACATACTATATACACTTAGCACATAAGTTGGTGATAAAATAATATATATATTTTTCTCTCAAAATATACATACTTATATCCATTTTTAATTTTGAAGAAATCCTCATTTCTTATCACCAAAAATTAGGGAAACCTTGGTAATACTTTTAAACACATTTTGAGGGAATGAGTTTCTCAAAAACTTATATTTTTCTAAGTGTCAAAATTTATAAAAAATTTGACAGAGTTTCCCCTAAAAATGGAGGTTTCCCATGTTTTCAAAACATGTGTTTATTTTCTTTTAAATCGTCAACAATCTCCTCATTCAACAATAAACAATATGCAACTAGTTAAAATAGATATAATCGCAGAAATACATGAACTTGTGGTTTTTCCAAAATAGGTAGTATCCTTCCATTATTTTTAGTGGATCTTTGTATAGATCAACTTTGTTTCTTGAAAGTCTCGCTTTTAAAGAAGTTACATCTTTACAACTTCCGGTCAACATTTACAAAAATAGTTATTTTGTCGAAACTTTGTGTTACACAAGTGTTTACATACTCGTGTGTTTGCTAAAATCATTCTTTTTCATGTAAGGCTCGGCTTTAGAAAATATGATTTCTTGGACACTTGGTCATTTGAAAGTACCGCTTGTAGATCCGTAGATCTACTAGTTTTGAACACCATTTCATAAACAAAATCGCTTTTACATAAGTTCATGATTCGTGTGTGGTAGAGTTTCATCCTTTAACCCTTGTTACTTCCAAAACAACCTTATGTCATGATTCATGATCATGACCAACTCGGGTTAAATGACGATCCGAGCTACCACAACATAGATCGGATCCAAATAATCACACAAGTCAATTACTACACGATTTACGCAACATATGAGCTTTTAACCAACATTTTTAGTGTTTTTAGTTGTCACACCCCGATTTTTCCACGTGTCACCGGTGGGCCCGGTGGGGAGTATCGTGACGTGGTTGGCAACATAATAGTCAAACAACACAATATATAAATGCACAGCGGAAGCAAAAGATAAATATTATTACAATCCGAATATAAAGTAATATCCAGTATTACAACGGAAAGTAAAGGATCCACAGGCGGATCTTAAAACATATCATTTGTTCAACGGACTTTAGACGCCTAGAACTTGCAAGATTTCCTTATTAGCGCCCTGAGCTTCCAGCCAATTACGTTCAGTACCTGTCACTTAACCCTTTTGGAAAATACGTCAGTTTTCACTGGTAAATACACTCAACCGACTCATTTGAAAAGAGTTTATAAAAAAATTGGTTTGGATGCACATGGCACAAAATATATTGACACTTTGATTAAAATGCACAGAGGCAAAATTAACCTTTTTACACTTGGAACAATTATATTTATAACCTTGTATACAGATTTACATGTTCGTTGTACGTTCAGGGCCCGATGTAGAAACCGAGTCAAGATTAACAGACACGCCACAAGTATAGGCCCACAAGAGAGTGAGATACCGTTATTACTTAGTAACTGTCAGGTGTATGCCTACACCCCGTACCTAAGACGTGGCCATTTTATAATACAATGATGTCAAGGATATCCGGGACATGGTCATTAACCCCTAAAGGCTTTTATTTCAAACAATACAGATTAAAGCGGGTTACCTCAATAATTTAATCACAATACGATCAAACATTTAATACCCGACCAAGCGGTATTATTATAATACCGTATCCCAAGCCCGTATAGGGAAAATAAGTTAAGAGTATTTACCTTCGCTAGCTTCCAATCAATAAGGCTATATTTGGCAAAGAGCCGCAAGTCTAATTTTTATTGACTCAAGTCCGATTATCTGGGAGGGTACAATAGTCCAAGTCCTAAGCTCGATTATGGATGGCTAGAGAAGGCTTCAATGCTTCCAAGATGGCCAGAAGATGAAGTTTAAGGTGTAAATATATGTATTCTTGTAAGACTTTGATTGTAATATACCTTGTGTTTATTTGTATCATTATATTCAAGTTTCTAGTTTTGATAAATATAACTAATACACCAAATAAACACATAGCACATAAGTTGTTAAATCACTAAATATATATTTTCTCAAAAATATATATTTATAACTAGCTTTGTTTTTTTTTTTTATAAAAACTACTCTTTAAAAATCTTTTTATTCTCATAAAGATCTTGTCAAAATAGTAGTTCTTATAACATATGATTTTTAATAAAATTTTGACATATAACCTTTGTATTATGTACTTTGCCATATTTAGATAAACATTTCATTTTCTTTTCAAGTTTATCATCAATTTACTCATGACATCTTTAATAATAACATATGAGATTTATAACATAATCTCATCAAGATGATCACTAAATCATGTAGGGTTTTTGGTATGATCCTTTCATATGTTAATTAGCTCAAAAACCAAGTTTACTTCTAGTTTTAACAACTTTTATAAAAATCACAAGTTGTATGTTACTTTCTATAATCTTGTAAAAATATTGTTTCTAATGAAAAACCTTTAATATACTAACTACACCATAACTTATGATCATCCATGTAACTTTTATATTTATTAAAAACCCTTTTAACATATTCATGAATACTTGCTAAATCATACTTTTAAACCATCATTTAACAAGTTATTCATATCATAATCATCATATCAAGATCATATATGCACATAACTAGTCTTAGATCACAACATAAACAAACATATATGTATCATGATTATTATTTTGCTTCTTTGTATTTTTATGTTTATTATGTATGATTATAACAATAAATAATTATGAAAATAAGAGATTTAGAAGCTCACTTCTAACACTAGTGGCTAGGGATGATCTAAGTGATGATAAGAAGATGATGATCTTGATGATATAAGGCTCTTGAATGGATGAATACACTTCCTTTAACTTGCAAAAGCTTTAGATCACCTTAAGCTCCATAAATATGTAATAAACTTTGAAAGGGTTTTTATGATGTTCTTGGTGTTCTTGGTGGATGATGAAGATGTTGAGAGCTTTTCTTTATGTGTGTGTAATTATGGTGTAAATGATGGATGAAATGCTAGTAAACTAATGAAATAACATGTTATAATTTTCCAACAATTTTCAACCACATATTTCTAATAAATATCTAGATATTTAGCAAAATATATTTGTATGTGGGACCCCTTTAATTTTCGGCCATAAGAGTTTGTGTGGATGTCCTTTGAGTTATCAAATGTTAGAAATTTCCAAGATCTTAAATTGTAGTGAAAATGTTAAGTATATAAGGGTTTATGTTTTTGCAAAGTTTCATGAAATTTCATGACTTATAATGGTCATAATTGCGAAAAACAGGCTGCTGTCAGTTTTCTGTTTCTGGCAAGTTCTTACGGACCATAAGCTAAGGACCTTGCGGTTACTTGAAACGCCTTAATTATCAAACTCGACGCCATTAACCCCTCGAATACGAATATTGTCATAATTTTCTCATACGTTAACGAAACCTTGAGATATTTTACAAATTTATTATTGTGAGTATAATTAATCGTTACAAAGCTTTGGGTTCGCTAAATGATCACTCAGAGGTATACTTTAAACATGTTGACACATTTAACCCCTGTAGTTTGTAATCTCTCACTTTTAGCTTCGTATGATCCATGATTTATTCGTTTGAAGGTATGAGCTTTATGTAGGGTTAATGTACCATATATTTATTCACTGTTGACATTTAGAACTCGTATTTTCATATACTTTTCATGTTTGTCAACTTTAGTCCTTTCAGAACATTCTTTCGTACGTTCAAACTTATGACACGTGTCATTACATTATAGGACGTGAATTTTCGGGGTGTTACATTAGTAGACTTTTATGCTTCAACTTGTAAGATTACGAGTTTTAACCGTTACAAATCGTATTAACCACTTTAAAAATAGTTCGAGAAGGTGATTTAAGTAACATACCACTAGCTCGAGGCTAGGGAAGAATCTATGCGAAAAATGCGTGGATAAAAGTAAAGTAGAGAGGTCTTTCGCCTTCCGTTTGCACCAAGACTCCTTATATGCGACCCTTAACACTTGTAGATGCTTGGAATTTGCAAGATCAAACTTGAAAAATGGATGGATGGGTGTGGGGTGTTCGGCCGTAAGCTCTAGGAGAGGGAGAGAGAGTTGTGAAGTGGTGTGTGTTAAGTGAAGGTGATGGTGTGCAAATCTTGCAACTTATAGACAATCTCAATCATGTTTAACCAATGGATACTATGTCATTTAGATACTAAACATTAGGATTATAATAATCACAAGGGTACAAGGTATGTCCCCCCTCATGGGGACGGTTTGGTTAAGGGGGGGGGGGGCTAGTTCGAATCCAACTAGATAGTTAGGCACATAGTTAGGTTAATATAGTTAAGTTTAGGGATTAACCCGGTTAGTTGTGTGTCGTGTGTTATGACGGGTGTTAGGGTATTCAGGGACCCTAACTGGCTCAGAGAAAGATAAATAATGTTATTAACAATATTTTCGTGTTCCGGGTATAGTCCGGTTGTTCGGTTGCATACCGATTCGTTAAAGTGCTAAATTGCACCTTTTTGTGTTTAATAAGTATCTTTTTATAATACTATCGATTCCCAACACTTAGGGAAATATTCTGGATAATAAAACGACATTTCTGCATAATATTTATATGTCTAAATGCTGATTTATTGCTGAATTATGTAAATTCTGCACTTAAAGTGCGTTTCGGGTGCTTTTTAGTGCTTGTTTTTGCTTCCGTATTGCATATATATTAAACCCTTGTATGTACCCTTGGGTTTTAATGCACTTTTGTCGTCGGACCTACACCTAGGCCTAAATTTTATTGTCTGACTGCTTTCTGCAGTTCTGTTGACACAGTGTGTCTTACCGGTGAGTTTACTAGTATTTTTGACGCAACGCTCTCGTTTATGCATAAAGCAATATTTTGTAGTATACAACGTGCATGAATTCACTTGTTTAGTAGGAAATCAGGTATTGCTGACAATTAAGCACATAATTGCAGTCATTAAGCAATAATTAATGTGTACGGAAATTACCGGGTTGGGCCAGTTGTCACAGTCTCCCCCCGTTAAAAGAATTTCGTCCCGAAATTCAGGCTGAACTCACTCTCGCTGGAGTCTTCTTGAATAGGCGGGGATACTTGTTCTTGAACTGGTCTTCACGTTCCCATGTGTACTCGGGTCCGTGCTTAGAGCTCCAACGTACTTTGACAAGCTTCACACTGCTCCTCCTGGTCTTGTTGACTTTCCAGTCAGTAACCTCAACGGGTTGCTCTGTAAATCAGAGGGCTTCATCAATATGCACTTCATCCATCGGGATGATCACGTTTTCTTGCGTTGGACTCTTCTTCAGGTTGGATACATGAAACGTATCATGTACTCCATTAAGTTCTTCCGGTAGCTCCAACTTGTATGCCACGGTACCAATTCTCTTCAAAATTTTGAATGGTCCGATGTATCGTGGATTCAGCTTTCCACGCTTTCCAAACCTGACTACGCCCTTCCACGGTGAGACTTTTAACAACACTTTGTCTCCCACCTTGAATTCTACTGATTTTCTTTTCGGATCAGCGTAGCTCTTTTGTCGATCTCGAGCCGCCTTAATGCGCTCTCGGATCTGCGCAATCTTGTCGGTTGTCTCTTGTACAAGTTCAGGACCAACCATATGCTTATCTCCGGCATCTGCCCAACATAAGGGCGATCGGCATTTGCGGCCATACAGAGCCTCGAACGGTGCGGCTTTTATGCTCGTATGATAGCTGTTATTGTAGGAAAACTCAACTAAAGGTAGATGAGTATCCCAGCTGCCGCCTAGATCCATGACACATGCGCGAAGCATATCTTCTAACGTTTGTATAGTCCGTTCGCTCTGGCCGTCTGTTTGCGGATGGAATGCCGTGCTTAGATCTAACTGAGATCCAAAGGCTTCCTGAAATGATTGCCAGATTCTCGAGACAAAGCGTCCATCTCTGTCTGAAATGATTGAGATTGGCACTCCATGACGTGCCACAATTTCCCTTAAGTATATCTCTGCAAGCTTTCCAGTGCTATCCTTCTCTCGGATTGGTAGGAAATGCGCAGACTTCGTCAATCGATCAACTATTACCCATATCATATCGTGCCCTCTCGGGGTCCTGGGTAATTTCGTTATGAAGTCCATCGAGATTTGTTCCCACTTCCACACGGGAATCTCTGGTTGTTGTAGTAGGCCGGACGGCTTCTGATATTCTGCCTTAACCTTGGCACAGGTTAGGCATTTTCCAACATAAACAGCAACGTCGCTCTTGAGTCTCGGCCACCAATAATATTCTTTCAAGTCTTGATACATCTTGTCCGACCCTGGGTGGATCGAGTATCTTGACTTGTGCGCTTCATCAAGGATGACTTCTCGTAGGCCACCATAGAGCGGAACCCAAATGCGCTTTTTAAAGTATAAGGCTCCCTCTTCATTTGGCGCCATGTACTTCAATGCACCCCGGAGGTATTCAGCTTTACGATTTTCCACCTTAAGGGCTTCTTGTTGTGCGTCACGAATGCGTGCAGTGAGGTTCGTTTGAATCGTCATTTCCAATGCTCGAACCCTTAGGGTCTTAACCCTTTCTTTTCGGCTCAACGCGTCTGCTACAACATTTGCCTTTCCAGGATGGTACTTAATCTCATAGTCATAATCGTTCAGCAGCTCGACCCAACGTCGCTGGCGCATATTCAATTCCTTCTGATCAAATATGTGTTGTAAGCTTTTGTGATCTGTGAAGATTGTACATCGAGTACCATATAAATAATGTCGCCAAATCTTCAAGGAGAATACCACTGCACCCAGCTCCAGGTCGTGAGTGGTATAATTTCTCTCGTGATCCTTCAGTTGTCTTGAAGCATAAGCGATGACTTTTTGGCGTTGCATGAGCACGCAACCCAAGCCTTGTCGTGTGGCGTCGCAGTATACCACGAAGTCTTCAGTGCCTTCGGGTAATGATAGTATCGGTGCATCGCAGAGCTTGTTCTTAAGTAGCTGAAAGGCTTCTTCCTGTTTGTGACCCCAGTCGTACTTCTTGTCTTTCTGGGTAAGGGTCGTTAGCGGTTGAGCTATCTTTGAGAAATTCTCGATGAATCGCCGATAATAGCCCGCTAAGCCCAAAAATTGTCGAACTTCAGTTGGGGTCTTGGGAGCTTCCCAATTCTTTATTGCATCAATCTTGGACGGGTCTACATGAATGCCCTTCTCATTCACCACGTGACCAAGAAATTGTACTTCGCGAATCCAGAATTCGCATTTTGAGAACTTTGCATAAAGTTTCTCTTTCTTCAGTAGTTCCAAGATGGTTCTGAGATGTTGCTCATGTTCTTCTTTCGTTCGCGAGTAAATCAGGATATCATCGATAAATACAATCACGAATTTATCGAGATATGGTTTACATACGCGGTTCATCAGATCCATAAAGACCGCTGGCGCGTTCGTCAATCCAAACGGCATCACAAGGAATTCGTAGTGCCCATAGCGCATTCTGAATGCAGTCTTTGGCACGCTTTCATCTTGGATTCTCAGCTGATGGTATCCAGATCGAAGGTCGATCTTGGAATAGTAGCTTGATCCTTGCAGTTGATCAAACAAGTCATCAATCCTCGGTAGCGGATACCGATTCTTGATTGTGAGCTTGTTCAGTTCCCTGTAATCGATACACATCCGCAGTGATCCGTCCTTCTTCTTCACGAATAATACTGGAGCTCCCCAGGGTGAGAAGCTTGGCCTTATGAATCCTTTATCCAGCAACTCCTGGAGTTGTGTAGATAATTCTTGCATTTCGGATGGTGCAAGTCGATAGGGTGCCTTGGCTACAGGAGCGGCTCCTGGAACCAAGTCTATGTGGAATTCGACTTGTCGTTGCGGAGGTAGTCCTGGCAGATCTTCAGGGAACACATCAGGAAATTCCTTCACCACAGGAATGTCTTCGAGTTTTGGCTCCACAGCCTTCTTATCTACAACGTGTGCTAGGAAAGCAACACATCCTTTCCTTAAGCACTTCTGTGCCTTCATACAACTGATGATTCGTAGAGGCGTGTTTCGTCTTTCTCCATGTACGATGAGAGTTTCATCATTCGTCAGAGGGATGCGAATGATTTTCTCATGACAAATAACTTCAGCTTTGTTCTTGGACAACCAGTCCATCCCGACCACTACATCGAAGCTTCCTAATTGAATAGGTAAGAGGTCGATGCTAAATCTTTGTTCACCAAGTTCTAGCGTGCAGCCTCTAACAACTTCGCCCGATTCAACAAGTTTACCATTGGCTAGTTCTATGGAATAAGGAATTTCTAATCTACTAGATTCTATTCCAAGTATGCGTTTAAATTCCACAGACATGAAGCTATAATCGGCGCCAGTGTCGAATAATATGGATGCAAAGTGATTGTTAATGAGGAACGTACCGTTGACCACATTAGGGTCCTCGCGTGCGTCCCTTGCTCCAATCACAAATGCTCGGGCCTGAGCATTGTTTCTCTCTGGGCAGTCCTTCATGAAATGATCTTTGCTTCCACATCTGAAGCATCCTTGGTTTCGCCCATTCCCGTTACCAGCACCATTTCCATTTCCACCATTGTTCCTATCATCAGCCCCATTACGATTTCCATTCCCGTTCCTCTTACTCCAACAGTCTTCGGTGCGGTGACCCAACTTTCCACACTTGTCACACCTTGAGATGCGACAAGCTCCCTCGTGGTGGTGTTTACACCGATGGCATTTGGGCAAGGTGCCCCGGTATCCCCTTGCTGGTGCGTCGTTCATGGCTGCAAGGGATTTCGCCCCTTGAGGTGGGTTAGGGTCACGCTTCTTGTTAGAACCTTTGTTGTTACGAGTTGCTTGATTCAAGTTTGCATATTTCCTTTTCTTGTCGCCAGACGACTCAGCATGCGTCTCGGCATTTTCTGTTGGGTTCAGTGATAGCTTCTTCATTCGAACACAATCTTCAGTAAGGCTGACAGCCAGAGTTACAGCCTCGGTGATTGTTTGTGGTTTGGCCGACGTCACCATGCCACGAAACTCTGAGGCCAGTCCCCAAATGTAA
>JARYGA010045399.1:52500-55000 GCA_030545235.1 Helianthus tuberosus | reverse complement strand
AGGCCCAACGACATCGGGCCCGAACAAGGCCCGTTCAACACGTTGACCCGAAACGTGAAGCCGTGGCCCGACACCACCATAAAAATGTCCGCGAGCAACGGTGTCAACTTTCGTGGCGATCCGACGTACAACGGGCCCGATCCAAGGCCCAACGACACATCGGGCCCGAACAAGGCCCAAATGAAGACCTCGCCCGAGAACGTGAACTCCTGTTCGCAAACCACGTAAGAATGGCCCGTGAACAACCTGTACAAAGTTTGGTGTCGATCCGAGCACAACGGGCCCGACCCAAGGCCCAACGACAAATCGGGCCCGAACATGGCCCGGTCAACACGCTGACCCGAGACGTGAAGCCGTGACCCGATACCACCATAAGAATGCCCGTGAACAACCGTGTCAGCTTTCGTGGCTATCCGACGTCGTTTGGTGGTGTTACGAAGAATCCCGAGAAAACGAACTTACCGGGCCCGCAGGCCCGTGGGCCCGAATCCAGATTATTATTTCCCAAGACCACCGTCAACTTGTCCCGATGGCTCACATGAAGTTTGGAGCCGTTCCGACCTCGTTTGATACGGTTATGGTTGAACCACACGGGCGCTCGGTCCCGACCCGAGCCCAGTCAACGTTTTGACCCGATCAAATCAGCCCGTGACCCGAAACCACCCTACTTGGGCCCTACAACAGCCACGTAAAGTTTCGGGATGATCCGACGTTCTTTCATGGGGTTACGGACAATCCACGTCAAACAAGCGTCACGGGCCGACCGAGCCGGGCCAACGGGCCCTCGGGACCCGAAAACTGAATTTCTTTCATCCAAACACCTTAAAACACGTTACCGAGGTCTCACGCAAAATTTCATGCCAATCCGACGTCGTTTGATGGGGTTTTGAAAAATTATGATTCCTCAAAAATTTAATGTTTGTTCCTGTCACTTAGCTTTTTGTGCAAAATGTATATATAGGGGAGGGGTGGGTGTTGAGCAGCCCATGCCCGGGCAAGGTAGGAGAGCGCCCAAGCCAAAGGAGGCTGGTGGCGCGCATAACAGCCCAAATGCCCCAACGATGACTGAGAACAAGCGCCCCTCTCCCCTCCCTCCCCCCCACCAAGCGCCCCTCCCCCCCACGTTGCCTGCCCACGTTGCCTCGACGACCAGCAAACCTCGAAAATTATGATTCCTCGAAAAATTAATGTCTGTTCCTGTCACTTTACTTTTTGTGCAAAATGTATATATAGTGGAGACCAGGGGCTTGAGCAACCCCTGTGCCCAAGCATGGGCATGATAGAAGCACACGAGACGCGAGGTTTAAAGCCTATACAAGCAAGGCGTCGGTCTCCCCAAGCCCCGTTGCCTATAAATCAAGCCCGATGCCTTGTAAATGCCCCACACGATGCCTACAAGCAACAACGACGTTTGCTAGTTAATCGATCGATGCCCCACACATTGCAGCATGTTGCCTAGTAAACAAGCCATGCTGCCTTGGAAGCGCCCCACAACATGGCATGTTGCCTAGAACGCTGCCCAGCACGCTGCCCTTGTTCCCGCACGACGACCTGAAAGCGTGGCTGACCACGTGCTTGCCTTCAAAAATTATGATTTCTCAAAAAATTAATGTCTGTTCCTGTCACTTTACTTTTTGTGCAGAATGTATATATAGGGGGGTGGTAGTACTCTTGGGGTAGAGAGGCATGTGCTGGGATGGCATGCCAAGGCATGTGCTGGGATGGCATGCCTTGGTGTGTGCTGGGATGGCATGCCAAGGACAAGGATGTGCTAGGAAGGCATGCTAAGGCCAAGGCAAGCACATGCATTGTGAGCGAGATGAGACGGTTGTCTTTACCCCAAGAGTGCCCAAGGGAGAGGAAAGAGGTGTCAAACGCATGCTGAGCCCCACTTCGGTAGTTTGGCACCCCCATAGGCATTCAGGCAAGCGTGCCTATGGGTAAAGTCGGTAGAGCTTGTCAGCCATGTTGGGTACTATTGTTTGGACGAGATGATGGCACACGTCAAGCTTGCTTTAAGGTAACGTTCTGGCAGCACAGCCAGCCCGCAATTGCTAGTTCAAGCGGGTGGAATCTGCCTATAGGGGCGTTGCTTGCTTGCTTGCTTGCTGTGGAATTGGGCACGCCCAATATGTATCATCGACCCACGTAGTTCCTGCATGGCCCCATAGGTATTCAGGCAAGCGTGCCTATGGGTAAAGTCGGTAGAGCTTGTCAGCCATGTTGGGTACTATTGTTTGGACGAGATGATGGCACACGTCAAGCTTGCTTTAAGGTAACGTTCTGGCAGCACAGCCAGCCCGCAATTGCTAGTTCAAGCGGGTGGAATCTGCCTATAGGGGCGTTGCTTGCTTGCTTGCTGTGGAATTGGGCACGCCCAATATGTATCATCGACCCACGTAGTTCCTGCATGGCCCCATAGGTATTCAGGCAAGCGTGCCTATGGGTAAAGTCGCTTGAGCTTGCCAACACCCATGTTAGCTGTAGTCTGGACCGATGA